>NW_012194881.1:273402-302678 GCF_000504015.1 Erythranthe guttata | reverse complement strand
GTGTGTTTGTGTGTGTGTGTGTGTGTGTGTGAGAGAGAGAGAGAGAGAGAGAGAGAGAGAGAGAGAGAGAGAGAGAGGATTGAGATAGAATATTCGTAGCCATAACAAACAATGAGCCAATATCAAAAGAAGCCAAACCATCCCACAATTTTGCACCCGCCAAACCTATATACTATATGGTATACAAATACTATTTAATTTAATTTAATTTAATATAATTAAATTTAATGTAAACTGCCAAAAAAACAAATTCATAATCTTGGTTCTTCGGATGCCACATCTCAAAGCTTTTACAGACCATACTGCTCTGTAATATTTCCTAATTTGCGTCTTCTTTCAAACAGAAATACCACTCCTTTTTTTTTTCAAAGAAAATATTATTTATAGCTGAAGAAGTGGAAACCAATTTTTAATTTTGATTGCCAATCATTCGATTTTTGGTTGAATTTTGTTTGTCTGCTGAAGAATCTGTAAGAAACAATCTGTTGATAAGGTGGGTTTTTGTTGATGAGTTGCTATTTACTTGTTAAAAATCTATTCTTTTCTTATTGATTCTGGTTCTTGAAATCGGCCCTTTGTGATTTCAGCTCAAAACAAAGGTGCCCATCACTTGATTTGCCCAAAGGTTGCTTCTTTTTCCTTCAATTTTGATTTTTTTTCTGTAATTGGTTTGAATTTACTTTGAATTTCTGTTTTCTTATGCAATTTCTTTAAGAAGTAAAAAAAAAAAGTTATTTTGGGCAAAAAATCTCTTATGAAGAATTGTTGAAGGTGATTATATGTTGGATGCTAGTGTTTTTTGTATATGATGTGGCTGAAGTTGTTAATTTGTTTGTTTTTTCTTTTTTTAAATTTATTGATTATTTGGGGTTTTCTTTAATCTTTGATATGATGTAGAATAATTGAACTTAGGGAAGTATTCGTTTGTGTAGAATTGATATGGGAGTATGGATTGCAGGAATATTGGGGAATCGACTAGGAAGCTCGAAGATTCTGGAAGATAGGCGCACGGAATGGTGATCAGTATCATTTTATTTCGAAAAAAACTGCAGTTACTGGAGATTTCGATTAGTGACCGCAGACAGAAAATCGTAAACTTAGAAGATGTCCCAATTCGGACACGTTTCTGCGGTCAACTTGAACAGGCAATATAACATACTCAATGTCACTTTTGGTCAAATGAATGGCCTATCATTTGCAGTCGGTGAAGCCATGGGCCATAAGTTAAGGTTTCCATCTGCAAATGCTGTTACAACGAAATGTAGAAGGAACACATCTCCTTTGAAAGTATGTCCTTTTTTTTCCCTCTAGAAGGTTCCATACCAGTGTTTAAAAGTTTTGTTCAGATGTTCAAAATGATCGAAGAAAAATGGGTTAATGTAGTTTTTGTTGAGTAGGTTGTTTGCATTGATTATCCGAGGCCTGAGCTTGACAACACGGTTAACTATTTGGAAGCTGCTTTGTTATCCTCGTCATTTCGTAATACTCCCCGTCCAAACAAGCCCTTGGAAGTGGTAATTGCTGGTGCAGGTGAGACGAAAGTTTTGCCTTTAAAATTGTTATTCTTTAAAATGGTAATTGTACATTTAGTTCTTGTTTGGTTGGAAAGATTAAACATGATTAATCAAATGATTGGATCGGCCCGCAATTGCGATAAAAATGGCTCCATCTTGGCTAATCGGGAGATTTTGAGGATTCTTTTTTGATGCCATAGTCGAAATATCCTAGTTCTTGTCCCTCCCTAATTAGCAATTAGGGACACATTGTTGAAAGAAAATGAAAACCGGCTGTGACATTCATAATGCGGCGGCAGAGATGAATGAGTAAAAAATAGTAAAATACACGGAATTTTTATTGCAACATTTTTATCCGATATAGCTTTTTTTTTTTTTTTTTCTTTTTTCAGTTTAATGAAACTACTCGATTTTCTTACAGGTTTGGCAGGTTTAACAACTGCAAAGTATTTAGCAGATGCAGGTCATAAACCAATATTATTGGAAGCAAGAGATGTACTTGGTGGAAAGGTTAGAAATCGACGTTGCCATATTTTTCTTCTACTTAAATTTTTTTTTTCTGATGATTTGTCGATCTTTACATAGATAGCTGCATGGAAAGACGAGGATGGAGACTTTTACGAGACTGGCTTACACATATTCTGTAAGTTTCGCTTTCAAAATTCAATACGGCTTATTTAGCTCCTATAAGTTTTCGCTATTATGCACTTCGTGACGTATCTATTTTCTTCTTGATTTGCTGTTAAGTTGGGGCTTACCCAAATATGCAGAACCTATTTGGAGAGTTAGGTATTAACGATCGATTACAATGGAAAGAGCATTCTATGATATTTGCTATGCCAAGTAAGCCCGGAGAATTTAGCAGATTCGATTTTCCCGAAATCTTACCTGCACCATTAAACGGTGAGCTTCTTTTTTTTTTTTAGTTATCCTTGTAACAAAATCCTTTTTCCTACAGCAATATATACTTAACAATTTATGTAAATTGGCAGGAATATTGGCAATCTTGAAGAACAACGAAATGCTGACGTGGCCGGAGAAGATCAAATTTGCCATCGGACTATTGCCAGCTATACTTGGCGGTCAACCTTATGTCGAGGCTCAAGATGGAATAACAGTCAAAGACTGGATGAGAAAGCAAGTATGTACTCTTTTTATTTATTTAATTTTATTATTTTTTTAGTTATGTGATTCATGTAATTATTCGAACCATTTTCAGGGTATACCAGATAGAGTAACTGATGAAGTTTTCATTGCCATGTCGAAAGCACTCAACTTCATAAACCCCGATGAGCTGTCGATGCAGTGCATTTTGATTGCCTTGAACAGATTTCTGCAGGTACCCCTCTCTCTCACACACGCACACACACACCCACGTGTGTGTGTGTGTTAATTGTTATAGTGTGTGTGGGCCCCACTAATTCGGATGAAAATGAACAGGAGAAGCATGGTTCGAAGATGGCATTTTTGGATGGAAATCCGCCGGAAAGACTTTGCATGCCGATTGTTGAGCATATTCAGTCACGAGGTGGCGAAGTTCGATTGGACTCTAGAATAAAAAAGATTGATCTAAACGACGATGGAACTGTGAAAAGCTTCATAATGAACAACGGGAGTGTGATTAAAGGAGATGCATACGTATTTGCAACTCCAGGTATACATACATATACATATATATTCTTCGATATTCTTTTTTAATTTAGTCCCGAGTATTTTCAAGATTTCTTATGTACTATTTATCTTGTCAGTTGATATCTTGAAGCTTCTTGTCCCCGACGAATGGAAAGAGATGCCATATTTCGGGAAATTGGAGAACTTAGTTGGTGTTCCGGTTATAAATGTTCACATATGGTGAGTTTTTATTTGGATTTCTGTTTTTTTATCGACTCATTTCAATAAAAAAATGTCTAATGTATGATGTTACCTTCGGTCACAAGGTAGTGTTATTTCATTGTAAGAGAAATGGATAAATAAATGATATTTACTTACGTACGTGAGTCGGATTTTTCCTCTGCAGGTTCGACAGAAAACTGAAAAATACATACGATCATCTTCTTTTCAGCAGGTTTCGTAATTTCCATTTGTTTTTAATTATCTTATTTACGACCTTTTTCTCTTATAAAATTCTACCGAGATTCGATTTTCATGGATTTTTTCATGTCCGTGCAGAAGTCCACTTCTCAGCGTCTACGCTGACATGTCCGTGACTTGTAAGGTAAGAATGCATGCTCTAAATCTAGAAATATTTACTTAAATATCTTTTTTTTTTAAATCCGTTCTTTTTTTTTTTTCTTCGTATAAATATTTTTGTATAGGAATACTACGACCCAAACAAATCTATGTTGGAGTTGGTTTTTGCACCCGCGGAAGAATGGATCTCACGCAGTAACGAAGAAATAATCGAAGCCACAATGAAGGAACTCGCTAAGCTCTTTCCCGACGAAATTTCTGCTGATCAAAGCAAGGCAAAAATATTGAAGTACCATGTCGTCAAAACTCCTAGGTAATTAAAAAAAAATTGGGTGCGAGTTTAATTATCCCGTAAAGAAAAAAAAAAAAAACCCGACCCGAGTTATCTTTTGTAGGTCTGTGTATAAAACGGTACCTGGATCCGAGCCTTGTAGACCGTTACAAAGGTCTCCGTTAGAAGGATTCTATTTAGCAGGCGACTACACTAAGCAAAAGTACTTGGCTTCGATGGAAGGTGCCGTTTTATCCGGAAAGTTCTGCGCTCAGGCGATTGTTCAGGTGATTTATCCGCTACATTTTTTTTGCAAGTAATAAATTATTTTTCGATTAAAAAAAAAACGAGAAAAGCTTAGACTTTAATTTATTGCATCGTATTTTACTACAGGATTACGAAAAGCTGGCTGCGAGAGGGCAGAAGAAGTTGGCAGAAGCAAGCTTTGTCTAACTCGATTCAAAAACCGAAACCGCAGTAAATTTGTCTTGCAATTAAGTATGTGAAGAGATTAATTAATCAGGCAAACTTTAATAAGTTAAATATTCTTTAAATACGAAAAAAACGAACTTCTCTCATGCAAGTCCTGTTAAGTATATTCTATTTCACCGGTCGGGCTCAAAATCATATACCAGCGTTTTATAGTATGAATAGACGCATTTCGAATAGAACGCGCTTTTTAACCTTTTGAAAAGCACGCGAAGCAAGATCGAAACATTGAACATAGCACGAACGTAAACTTCGATTTTAGCAAAGAGAATTAATATGAAAAAGGGTAAGCAGTTGTTCTTGGCTTGCACGTGAATTAGCTTTGGTTGGAGCTATTTATTATTTCTTGAACCCATACTTACAAAAAAATAAAAGTAGTCTAATATGATATTTCAAATATTCCAAGGGCTGCTGTATAAATAAATACTACCATTTGCAATGGGGTCGCTAATACATAATTAATTACCCAAAGGCCGCTTTGCTAATCTACTGGTTAACGTTAATCGTAATTAACTATTCAACACAGTCGAGAGGGCACTAATAGTGTTAGGAGGAATCTTCCTTGCTACTTTCACTTTTTTTACTTTGCCACCATTCATTGAATATATTCTATTATATTATATTAGAGCCCCAAAAACTATTTTTATTACAATTAGGTCCTCACATATGATTTTCTTTTACATATTTTTATATAAATAAACAAATAAATGCAAATGGAGACCCCAAAAAAATATTTTTATATTAATATTAAAATAAAGACTTCAAAATATAATTTTTTTGACTAGTGCCCCATATGGAATTGGGTCGACCCTGTATATATATATAATCGACGTAAATATTGGGTATAAGTGAATTATATATTGTTTTTGAATGAGATATTTTGAAGGAATGGATCCATATAGGGATTTAGGTTGTCTGAAGATCAAATCAGACCTTGGAATTGGTCAAGAATATAGAATATGAAGATCATATGATTCGAATCTTGTTAAACACATGCAAGAATATTTATGCTTGATGGGTCGGTTATCTTTCTGGCAGTTAATTAGATTCCATAAATCAGCATTTCAATCTTCTTTCTTACATTAGTAAACTGTCACAAACATAAGACACAATCTTTGCATATGTCTATCAACATTGAACATCAATTTTTAATATTTATAAAACATTTGATTTGGATTTTCTCTTGATTATATGTTCACCATGCATGTGTAGTTCATTTGCCCAATTTTCTAAATATTTTTTTTTGCAATAAATCATATCTTGCAATTACTAGCGGAGCAATGATTTTGAGCACTGGGAAGAGGTTTGAACGAGGCGAACTCGGCTGTTTTGGCAGGCTCGAGCTCATCGCAGTTTTCGAGTCGGCTCAGCTCGTTTACTACTCCTAGTCCTACGGGACAAAATGCATTAATTGAAAAATGATGAAGTGAGCCGATTATGCTATTATACAAAAAAAAAAAAACATTTTTTATATAAAATAATAGGAATTTTAAGTAAAAATGAGCAAACTAAATTATGAAAGAAAAACAATATATAGAGAATTAAATAAGAAAATCATGGAAGAGATACTCTATCACCAAAATTATATACCCGACATAAATTAAAAAAAAATAAAAAAAAATAAAGAGCCTAGTTCAAGACTATATTATTATATTATTAAATTAATTTAAAAATGAACTAAAATATCCGTGACACCTTGGAACAAATTAAAGCTTGCCGGCTATTCACACAACATTTTCCCCCATAATCACTCCTCTTTGCCTTTTGTCTTCATTTAAACAATTTTCCACTTCTCATCTACCCTTTACCCCTATTCTTTTTTCACTTTCCACCCTCATTTATTAAATATATAACTAATTAACCCCTCCCACATATATATATATTTTTTTACTATTTTAATATTTGGTACAAACTCCCATGCAGATCCATGAATTCACGAACCCTGACTATGTACATCCATCCCTACTGTCTTAACCTAGTCAACTTTCATCTATAAATAATAAACCCCATTTACCAATTCTTCACCATTTTAGATTGTCTCTCTTTTTTGCCCTAAAAATTATTCTTCTTGGGTTTATTTTGATTATTTCATTTTCTTCTTATAACACTCAAGAACTAATTTATAAAATTCGAAAAAAAAAATGGCTGAGTTGCAAATGAATGCTAAATCTTCAAAGAGATCGTCGTCGTCGAAGAGAAGCAACAACGGGTTCACAAGAAAATGCGCGTCTTTGGTTAAGGAACAACGAGCCCGGATCTACATTCTCCGCCGCTGCGCCACCATGCTCCTCTGCTGGTACATTCAAGGAGACGATAACTGATCGGATCGGAGTTTGTGCAAAATGACCGAAATGCCCTTTATTTTTTCCACTACATAAATCCCCGAACCCGGTTTCATTTGCATGGATAGAAACCCGGGTTTTTTTTTTGCGGGTCAAGACCGGCTTTTTTTGTGGCGGAGTCCGAAAGATATATGTATATAATTCTCTCCTAAATTTTGCAATATTTTTTTTTTGACCTAATTGGAGAAATTCCATAGGGTTTTTTTGGCAAAAAAAAATGGAGAGATTTATATATATGTACTTGCTGCATTTGAAGCTTGTTTTTTGAATCATGCACAAACCGGAGTTTCTTGAAGAGCTAATGATGCATGAAAATGGGGGAATATTCCAAGGAAATTAAATTGAAGTGATCAATATATATATTGGTGTGGGTGTGGATTGGAGAATGTGTTTGCTGTAAATGGCTCTATATCTATCTATCTATTTTAATTTTGTATGTCTGTTCTGAAATTTTCTTCCTTCCTTTGTTATTTTGGATGCTTTCATTTGGCCAAAATAATTTTTATCATGTAATAAATTGGAAGGAGATAATTAGTGATGTAATGTTTTGGAATAAAATTGTGATGTTTTAATATATATTGTGTTTTTTTTTTCGCTTTAGCCCCCCCCCCCCCCCAAAAAAAACAATTATTACGTCATAAAAGGAGACGAGTGATGCAGTAATTTGGAATAAAATTAAAAGGAAATATTGTTTCAAAATTAATTTGAAATGGGTCACTAGTGGAAATTATATGGGCCGGCGGCGCATTATAATAAGTAATGACGAAGTGGCAAAGCCCATTATGCAAAAGTTTTTAATTATTATTTTTTTTCTTTCTAAATATGGGAATGGAAAAACTTAATAAAGAAAAAAAATAGAAAAGACCAATTTCCCTCCATGTTTTCAACCTTCATTACGATGTCCTAATGATGTTGAAGTTACATTGGTTCTTTTCGTTTTTGCTTGACAAAAATTGAGGGTTTTTTCTACATTGATTTTACTTCTCTCTTCGTTGTTTTGTGTGCCTTTGTCACCATGAGCACCACCTGCTTGAGGAAATGTGTAAACGAAATATGAGTTTTTTTTTTCTTTCACAGAAATATGAGTAGAGTAGCACACTGTTAATGTTTATGCAATTGTGTTTTATAATGCTAGTTTCATCATGTCCGCATAGGATTACCATTGTTCTTAACTTTGCCTTTACATTCATCTTGCAGTGAAAGATTAGATTCGTGTCAAGAATCGAAGAAGTTGTTGTCGGACATACAAAATTAGTATGTTAAAATTATAGCAGCTTTAGTACTACTCTACTCATTCAAATGTATGTTCAGTACGTGTCGTATGTTTCCATGCACGAGTTTCTTTCGAAGCAAATAATTCTCTCTGTACACCTTATAGACTAATTTACATAAATCTCTGCTTTTGTAGGGAAAGAAAAAAAAATTAGCTGCAGCAAACTCACATTTCCGTGTTCATGCGTTATTTTCTCCTTCCGTTGTTTGTCTGTTAGATCCAACATCCTTAAGCCAATCAACAACTTCTTGAATATTTGGCCTCTTCAAAGGATTCTGGTTAACGCACATACACGCAACATCAAGCACTTGCAGCATCTCTTCGTCAAAGCCTTTCCCTCTCAAAATCGGATCAAACACGTCTTCTTGTTTCCCCTCACTCCTCATTTTCTGCACCCACACAACCAATTCTCTCGCGGTTTTCGGCTTGAACAGCTCAACAGGTCTTCTCCCAGTCAATAGCTCAAGCATAACCACACCAAAACTATAGATATCCCCTCTCAGAGTAGCTATCCACGACTGGCTATATTCCGGCGGAATATACCCGAGCGTACCGACCAATTCCGTGGTGACGTGTGTATGATAAGGAAGAATCAATCTTGCTAGCCCGAAATCCGCCACATGTGCTTCGAAATTCTGATCAAGAAGGATATTACTTGACTTGATATCACGGTGCACTATGTGTGGCTCGCAGATTTGGTGCATGTAAGCCACACCACAGCTTGCTCCACGAGCAATCCTCAAACGGGTGGGCCAACTGAGCTGGGTCGCTCCGTCGGGTTTTTCGTGCAACCAGTAATCCAAGCTCCCGTTCTCCATGTAAGTGTATATCAACAATCTACAGCCATCGTGCACACAGTAGCCTTGTAGTGTAACGAGGTTCTTGTGTTTTGCTGTGGACAGAGCTTCCACCTCAGCTGTGAACTCTCTCTCCATCAACCCCATGTCACCGGAGAGTTTCTTGATCGCAAGTTTTGTGCCGTCGGTTAAAGTTGCTCTGTACACCAAACCGAAACCCCCACAGCCGATTATATTCGATTGGTTGAAATTTTCGGTGGCTTTTAATATATCGAATATTGTGAGATCCTTCACTTTTTTCTTGTCATTTGGGAACAATATTACGAGGCTAGTGTCCTTTGCAGCCTCAGGATATACTCCCGAGGAATTGTATGATACAGTGTCGAAATCTTTTTCTTCGAGTTTGTTTTTCGGTTGGATTCTCCTCTTTAAAAAGATCCAATATAGAAACAGGGCTGTAGCGAAAATGGCTGAACTGATCACGAGTGTTAGTACGATTGTTTTCTTCCGATTATTACACCCTTTATTCATTGCTGTTTGAGTACTCGTATTGCCTTGTTGGCGGTTATTATTACAGGGCAGCTGCAGAATCGGACCACACAGCTTTGGATTTCCTTCGAAGCTCGAATTTGGGAATGTATCAAACTGCCCTCCTGTGGGTATCGGCCCTTCAAGATTGTTGTACGCAACGCTGAAAGAAGATAGAAAGTTGAGGTTTTGCAGCGATGCCGGAATTTCGCCGGTGAGATTATTTCCAGAAAGGTCCAGTTTTTCTAAATTGGTGAGATTCGATATTGTTTCTGGAATATTCCCGGAGAAATGGTTGTTACTAAGATCCAGTGCAATGATGAACTTCATTTGACCAATCTCTATCGGAATAGTTCCTACGATGCTGTTATTACCGAGGTATATCGCTGGCGGCAAATTCGAGAGCTGATTGTACTGCAGATTCGATACGTTGTCCGGCTTAACAAAAACGGGCAGCTCCAAAATGCTACTGTTGACTAAATCGGAATTCTGCTGGTACGCTAGTCTACGCAGTGTAATAATCTCGATTGGAAAGTACCCCGTAAGTAGATTATGAGACAAATCTAAGTAGAAAAGATTTGGGAGTGTCCCAAACCAACCTGGTACATAGCCTGTGAAGTTATTGAAGGATAAATCAAGAACCTCCAGCTTAGTCAGCTTCGATAGCCACGTGGGAATTCGACCGGTCAATCTGCAGCCACCGAAAGCGAGTACTTGAAGATTTCGAAACGTATCAACGCCAATAAAGTCTTCATTGCCTGGCAACGGTTCGTTGTAGAAATTTTTCGAGAGGATTAAGGTTGTCAGATTCTTGCATCCTGTTAGAATCCTCAGTGCATTTGTCACGTTGGTGAAACCGTTGACAGAAAGTGAGAGGAATGATAGAGACTGCAACGAAGCTATCTCCGGCAAAATATCTCCGCTGAGATTGTTTGTGGCCAATCGAATTGCAGTAAGTGTCTTGCAAGAAAACAGAGTTTTTGGCAAATTACCACGAAAGAAATTATTGCCAAGATCGACTGATTTAAGTTGGACGAATTTCGAGAAATCAAAATCGGAAAGTTGACCTTCGAGGTGGTTGACTCTTAGATTCAGTGCTGTGAGTTTGGTGCAGTTTGTGAGTGAGGGTGGAATAGTGCCATTCAGATTATTTATATGTAGCTGCAGCTGTTCCAATTTATACAGCTTCCCGATATCTTGAGGAATTGTTCCTGTAAAGTTATTACCGTACAGGGCGAGGATTTTAAGATTGACGAGGTTGACGATTCTTTCGTTGTCGATCGGTCCAGTGAGCTTGTTTCCAGGTAAGTACAGTTCCTGCAGTTCCACCAGCCTGTAAATATCCTGCGGTACCTCTCCAGTTAGATAACTGAACCCTGCTCTGAGGCTCTGCAGTTCCGTACAGTCACCGAAGCCTTGACCAATCGGGCCCACGAAATCGTTGTTGGAGAAATCGAGGCGGATGATCGAAGGGGAGAAACTGCATATAACTGCAGGAATCGAACCGGAGAAGCTGTTGTTACTAACATCGAAACTCTCCAAATTCAATGCGGATTGGAGGAAAGAAGACTGAATTGCCCCATGAAAATGATTATTCGAAAAGTTGAATATCTGGATAGTGGAAGGAAGTTTGTCCGATTCGATTATCTCATCGGACAACCGATTACGGCTCAAATCAAGAACGCGTAATCGATTCAACGAAGTGAAGAAACCTTCCGGAAGATTCCCGGAGAGCCAATTATGGGAGAGGCTGAGTCGAGAGAGATTCGCGAGATTTAAAATCGAAGGTGATATTGTTCCGGAAAGGCCTCTTGAAGGTAGCCAAAGATTGATCACTCTGCCTGAGGTGATGTCACAGGCAATACCTTCCCAACTACAGCAATCGATCGAAAGCGTCCAATTCAAAGGAGGCGAAGATGAAAGGCTGAGATTGAACGACGATAGAGAATCTCGATCCAACGGATCGCACGAGCCGCGACAGGTATGTACAAGGCAAGAAAGAGATAGTATTACTAGTGTTGGAAATATATCCAAGAAATGATGATGGATATTGTTTTGATTGTGCTTAGTTAAGAGCATGGTTACGATGAGGTATCGGATTCGATTTTCGGCAGGTGAGTTTATTATCTGTGATCGATTTTTTTTTCGTTCGTAAAAACGAAAATCGGAGGAGGAGGAGGAGGAGGAAGAAGAAGACAGATGAAAGTGGTAAAAGATACCATGAAAATCAAAATCATGTGGGGTTAGTCCACTTGTTTTTATTTTTATGATCCAAGTCACAATAAACTTTAGTCCATCACCATAGAGTGGGTGATGTTGACATGGACGCAATATTTTTAGAAAAGCAGAGCTCTTAATTATCAAAAGATAATAAAATAATAAAAATAAAATAAAATAAAGCGTTTACTTTTGGTACGGCTGGCTGTGTGTGTATTTTTAAATTTTATTTTATTTTATTTATTTATTTATTTATTATTTATATTGTATACGTATACATGCAGCAAAATAGATAAATATCATTGTTGTTTGTTTGGTTGTTTGGATTAGGAGAAAGCGTGTAATTTACGTGGGTGTGAGAGAAACACCAAACTGTGTGTGTGTGTGTGTGTGTGTGTGTGTGTGTGTGTGTGTGAGAGAGAGAGAGAGAGAGAGAGAGAGAGAGAGAGAGAGAGAGAGAGAGAGAGAGAGAGAGAGAGAGAGAGAGAGAGAGAGAGCCCCATTTCACGAGGCCCAATAGGCAAAAGCCACTTGTGCAATTTTAGCAGCATATATTATCATATATCTATATATATTTTTAGATAATTAATTTGTTTAATTAATTTTGAGTATGAATAAATAAATGGTGGGGAATTAGATTCTTTGAATTAAAAAAAGAAATTGCATCTAAAGGTGATGGGTTGTATTGAGTGAGCTGACAAATGTGTGTAAGAAATAAGAAAATGGGCATCAAATGCACATGTCATGTCTTGTTACAAACAAAATACATCAAATTGGGTCTTCTTATCAAAAATTAAAATTAAATTAAAATAAAATTGGGTCTCTCTCTGTATTGTATTTGTATGTGTGCACACGTACAGTTCAATAATGACATTTATTTTGCTTCGTTGACCAACCAAAATCAATTCTTTTTGCTACTATATTTCCGAAAATGACATTTTCTTGACTGTATTAACTATAAATTTCACACCATAATTGCGATTAGGGATTTTTTTAGAATTGTTGACTTTTTCGATGATTCGTCCACGAAATATTTAATGTACATGTTGGCCTTATAGAAGAAGGTTGTAGTTGCCCAATCTGTTCAAATAAATCCTCAACTTGAAATTGAATTGTGGATTATGAGAAATTCAAGAAAATTGAATAAATGGATGTGATTATGATTATGATTACGAATTTTCGATTACGATATCAAGAAAAGAAAACACTAAATCTGCAATCCAAACCCACCATGTATTGTCATCATTATTTTTCAGAAGAAACTAAAAAAAAAAAACTAAAAAAAAATTATTACATAAGTTCCACTAGTCATTGATTACTAAGCAATGGTTGGCCAATTGCCCTAAAAAACGCAAATTATTACAAGAAAGCCCATCTATAAATGATATGATTCCACTTTCCATTTTCAACTAGAGTTATCATTGTAGAGAGATATGATCATGTACCAACTACAACCAGTGATAGTTTTACCGTTGATCTACACACACCAATGATGGTGTTTATGTGTTTTTGTGCATATGAGTGGTAAAGATCTACCTGGTGTATTTCACCACGTGCAACATAATATAGACCCTCCAAAGTAGGAAGAAGATTCTAACTTTGCTGCCGGAAATAGGATGAAGATTCTAACTTTCAACCACGAACATTCAAGCTCGAACTCAGAAAAAAAAATAAAAAATAAAAAATCGATGAGGATACACTCGTAACAACATATATAGTACGTGGAATGATTCACAAAAAAAAAATGTGCTGCAATTCGTTGCTTTCGACCTACCGATAAAATCTACAATTTCAACTGTATATTCTTAAAACTGTTGATGGACCTTAATTTTGCCACCATTACATTCATAATTAAAAAAAAAAAAAAAATTGCTGCAACATATGAGTGTAACGGATGTCGGAATAATGTACTGACTATCGAGAGTTAATTACGAGCTGCGACACTTTGCTCTATTCGCTGCCATTGCCCACTCTCCATTCCATCGCCAAACAAACGAAGAATAAAGAAAAGATTGAATTTTATCGTCTGTTATATGTTCTTAACGATGAAATTTGTGTAGCACTTCTTAACAATGTATAGCCCCATCAATCATCGTCTGCACCACGAAAAATATTTAATCTGCATTACTCTGATAATCATAAATTGACGAGCCGTGCATCGATCACAAATCATTAAATTAAAAAAAATCACGACTCACCGTTTGATGGATCGATGTGCACAAAGAAACTAGCGGCAACAATAAGATAGCATAGTATAAGCATTAGTCCTTTAAAATAGTTTGATTGACCTTCCTGCATCCGCAAAAAACACGAGATTTCATAATTAATCTCTACTTTTTAAAACAATTTAAATAAATAAATACAGAAAAAATCGGGAAATTATATACCTGAAGCATAAAAGCCACGACTAGCACAGTAATAAAAAGTGTAGCCGTCTCAAATAGTTGAAAATTCAAATCCATTGGCTTCCCCATTATCCAGCCAACAATTACACAAAACGGAATCTGCCATGCATGATAATTAATTAAAGAAAATATAATAAACGAGGGCGATAATAATTTAAAAAAAAACAAAGTTGATAATAACTCCTAATAAAACCTTACCACAAACATAGATATCTGAGTAGACGATCCAACCGCAACTCCAATAGTAATATCCTGGAAACAAATAGAAAGAGAGGCAATTATATATATATATATATATATATATATATATATATATATATATATATATATATATATATATATATAATTTTATAATAAATACTCACAAGCTTGTCCTTCATTGCAAACATAATAGCACTAGCATGTTCTGCAGCATTCCCAACGATAGGAAGCAAAACAACACTAATAAAAGCCACCGGTATATTCATCGAATCAGATGCTCCCTGAAATTAAATCGGTAACAAAATCTTCGTCAAATTCCAATCAAAATCACCACTAGCGTAATATATTTCATTTTTATGTTATTTATTTTCGTTACTGCATGATCAAATAATTTACCTGTATTGCATCAACAAGGTATCCGGATAAAACAGATATCCACAAAGTCAAAACTGCGAGCCACCCTATCGCTTCCCAGTGAGTAATCTCCGGTACATCTTCTTCTTCAGCTTCGTCGTTATTCTCCCTCGCCTGCAAAAATAAATTATTAGTTTCGATTTTCAATTTTAATATTTGCAAATGTCACCCTCAATAAGATTAAAAAAATATATGTATATACTATATACGAACCTCGTCAAGAGAACTATATAGATTGTTCTGAATCTTGAGCTGAAAGAAAATATAGCTGGCATAAGCGACGAGCATTATGCAGCTACTAACTCGTGAAAGGGCAATCTCCGATTTGCCCTTGTGCACTTCCGAATGAGTGAAATGGAGCACAGCTGGAAATAATATTCCCATAACAGCCATTAACAACAATCCCGAATTCACAATTGCAGTGGCCTATAAAAATTTGGCTCACATTAGTATTTATTTAACAAAATTAACAATTTTGAACATTCGTATGTTTATAATAGTCTTTTTTTGAGATGATTAGCCACCTTATTGAAAATCTGGACTTTGTGATGATGAACAAGCCCACCGCAGAAGAAAGCACATCCAAGAACTAAAAGCATGTTTGATAAAATCGAACCGAGCAAAGATTGTTGAACAACCCTAATCATTCCATTCTTTAAAGCGTACATCGAAATTATCATCTCGGTAGCATTTCCAAATGTAGCATTTAAAAGACCCCCGACTGCAAATTAAACGACAAAAATGAAAGAGCGTTGATGAGAGAGAGAGAGAGAGAGAGAGAGAGAGAGAGAGAGAGAGAGAGAGAGAGAGAGAGAGAGAGAGAGAGAGAGAGAGAGAGAGAGAGAGAGAGAGAGAGAGAGAATTATGTTGTGATTAATTTCAAGTGAACAAAACCAAAACGAAAGTGGGATCGGTACCTGTAGGCCCTGTAACGCATGCAAGTTGCCTACAATAAAATTGTACGACTAAGGAAGTCAGTTTTCTTTCCATGAAACGGAAAAATAAAAACTAGCCGAAGAAAATTTTCATTCGTTAGACGATAAAATTGTATGACTAAGGAAGTTACTTACTCAGTAGCATAACCCAAACGCTCCGCCAAAGGAATGATGCCAACTAAGCTAAAGAAGAAGACCAACCCCTGTAATAAGTTATAGTTAAAAATCACCAAAACGACACAAGAAATACAATTAAATTATCCTTTTTTTACGGACAAAGTTTTGATTTTTTCTTACATGCTTATTGGTAAGATAGTGTAGCATTATTGCAAGGGGGCCAAACGGGAGCAAGAAGTTGATCCTTGCTTTGAACAAGACAATGTGTATACTTCTCAGAATACTGATTCGATGCACTTTTCTTATAACCCAAGAAGCTGAAAATCTTCGATTCAACAAGATATGAGACGGTTCGAAATTCATCGGCTGCATTTTATTCGTCGTGCGGGCCCCACTGAAAGGGATCTCCTCATCGGAATCTAGGTCTACCTTTTCCTCTATAGATCCCATTTCCGGAAACATCACTTACTGCATACATCAACAAAATGAACGAAGAACTCGAAAAAATTAAAGGTTATTTCGAACATACAAATCACTTTGCAAATATCAATTCGAATGAACTTTGAAGACTATAACTCATCCGAAAGCAATACATCAAGAATTCGAAAAGACAAACAGTATTACTGCACTAATGTTGAATATATCAAATGCTTCAACTCAATAAATTAGACTAAAATCAAGAATTGCTACTAAAATGTCAAATTGTTTGGATTTTCGGAATCAAGTCAAGACCTGGTCAACAGAAAATAAGATTGATTGGATAATAAGCAAATGGCCCAGATCAATTGGCAACAAAAATTAAAAAAACAAAACTTCAAACAAAAAAAAAAACATGAGAACTCAAAAACTACGTCGTTTACCAGAAATGAGTCAACAAATCAGGCACAAGCAAAAAAAAACCCAGATCAAGAAAAAAGCGAAGCAGATAATAAAGTTGGTTTCTTTACCTTTAATTTAAGTGGGCAACTGTTGAACTGATGCAAGAGATTTGAAACCACAAAATGGTTCAAGTGAACCTAATAATCAGATCAAGAAATACAAAAAGACTGTATTTTTATTTTAATTTATACGTATATATGAATATAATTACGAAGCAAAATGAGGGGAAAAATGGAATAGTGTGTCAGATGTTTTTCTTTCTTGAATGGGGCCGGCGAGGATAAAGGAAGTTGCCAAGAAATAGCGCCTAATGTGCTATTTTTTCAATTTGATTTGGACTTGGATCTACTTGTATTATTGTTTATTATTATTATTTTCTTATAAATTAATAATTATAATGATGTTTGATCTTTCTTACTTATACAAATCATGTTTATTAATCTTTTGTTTCTTTTTATGAAAATAATTTTACAGAGGTTACATAAGGCTATTAATATTATACTATTATGGAATTTATTTTCCATAAAAAATTGAAATTTACATATTAAAAAATTAATTGCGAATATTAAAGTGAGTTTTATGGTAATTTTTGTTCTTAAGTAGTGTAGTTTGAAAGAGAGAGGTATGTGGTACACGCAGTCTAGTTGGTAGGGGATGTGATATTAGTGGAATCTTGAAAAATGTTATTTATATGTTTACACTCGATGAAGGTTACACATGTTTTTTTACCATTGATATATACACATTAATGTATTTTATGTGTGTGTATTTGTGTGTATATGAATAATAAATATATATGATATATTTCATCTGGTGTAGCATAAAATAAATCCTTGATAGCATTAATTATGGACCGTAATAAGAACATAATATATGTTAGGCTCGATTTTGAACTTCTTTAATTTTAACTCGTTTTCCAAAATTAAATGTGGTCGTTAAACTTTTTGAAATTTGACTTCTTTTTATTATTTTGCACGATTTACACCTTAAACTATCTCTTCTTGAAATACAAATAAATATTATTCTATTTCTCAAATTATTTTACCAAAACGAAATAAAAGTAAGTCCCGACAATCTTACTAAACATAACAACCGAGTTCAAATCCCACTTACAAATTTTTTTCTTAGATCAAACTTGTTGCATAGAGTTTTTCTTTGTATAGTTTACACTTGTCGAGCAATTTACTAGTTATTTCAGGACAACCAAATTAATAAATCAGTGCACTTATATAATTGTTTGTTCGTTATTAAAAATATTATCAATTATGAGTGATTATGAATAATGAAATAGTATAATTTAACATGGAAGAGTAGATTAGATAAAATATCTCATAATCCCACTAGTTTCCCACTATGAATTAAACATTAAACAACAAAAATCATTAACTCATAATTAAAGAGTCGATAAGATCACTCATCATTCTTTATTGCTTAGTGGGGAATGATGTGTTTAATTGGGCTCAAATCATATAGGCCCAATTTTATATTTAATTTACATTTGGGCCCAAAATAAGATGCTCGAGTCCATACTTCCTCTCTCATACACAATATAGCCAGTCCAATTTAAAATTATAACAAAGGCCCATTAAGTTATTATTAAACAATAATTAAATTTTGAATAGGGACCATTAATTGATTGGGTGATTGGCATTGACTATGTCAGAAATGTGTACAATAAATAATATAATTAAAATGGAGGAGCAAGTTATACATGATGATGAAGAACACATAATAAATATATCAAGAGAGAATATGATATGATGCATTGCAGACTGCAGAAGAGGGAGCCCCTCACAGATACTGCAAACTACCCTACCTTATTAACTCTAATTTTTTTATTCAATCATCCCACCTTTTTTTTTTCTTTTTTTTTTTTTATTTTTTTAAATTCATTTAAATAAAATTTGAGTTTAATTACTGTGATATAATATGAAATATGTAATTATATTATACATCATGGTAACCAAAAATAGTTTCTTATGAACTGACAAAATTGGCGGTACATCCATCATATAGTATAGTAAGAGTAAGACCGTTTCTAAATTTTCGACTCGTTTTCGATATTTGACCCGATAAACTGGAAAAATTAAGCAATAGATTTTGCAAATTGTTACAAATCATTTTCTGCAGAAGTTTCCTCCACAATGTATTGCTTCAATCTTTCCTCATTCTATCTTAAAAAATATGAAGGGAAAAAAAAATTAATATTATATTTATTTAACTATACCAAGTTTAATTATGCAGCTTCGGTGTTTGACTCGGGTCGGATACTCTTTGAATCGGCCAAACCAACCCCCGAAATTCCGTACAACTCCTTGTTTCTGCACTTCATTACAGTGGATTATATCATTGTTTTTCCATTAATCAACCATTTTTAATTACTTAATCAACAAGAAATCCAAATTAAAAAAAAAATATAGGTCACATATGACATATCCAAGACAAACATCTTACTATTTATTTAACAACAAATAGACAAGAATAGTTCAATGGAATATATTATTACTCCAATTACTAAATCATATAAAATCTGCCAAGAATTATTATTATTATTGTTTTTTTTTTTCTTAAAGAAAAGAAAAGAAAAGAAAAAGGAAGCATAAGATATGATCACATGTCTGCACAGAGCAACATGTAATTGTGTTTTTGGGTTTATGCTTTCATTATTGGAAATTGTCCTTGATACATAAAATAAATAAAAGCTCAAAAGATGTTCTTAAAGAACCAACCAAATCTTACTCAATTCATCATAACCCTATCAAACTTTACCTTAATTTAACCAATTTATCCACTAATCTAAGCATAAACAGCAAAAAATCGACATGCAATTGCTACCGAAAGGATAGTAATTAGCCGATAGAAATGTAATCGTATCCATCGTTTATCCATAATCATACAAACAAAGGCAAAACTACCGCAAAAGGAATTAGTTTCTCTTAGATCAAACAAGCAAGAATCGCAGCATCGGAAACTCGGAAATGATCCCATAAAAGTAAAAATTCATTCATTTATCGACCATTATACACGATTGATAAAATTTCTAGATTGATCGATTGCTCATGAAATCCGAAACTACATTTTGGCCTTACAAAAAAAAAAAAAAATACCAAGAATTCATTCATTACCGCTTCCCTTTTCCCCTAAACAACCATAATCATTCACCACCACCACCACGGCACCACCGGTCCACTACCACCACCACCATCATAAAAGTTGCACAAAGTTCAACCGGATAAAAAATTTCAACATATAAAAGAAAAAAAGAGGACCAAGAAAAAGAAAATGGATAATTCCATCTAATGTAGCAATATCAAGCCGAATGCTGACGAGGCGGTGGCGGCAATAGCTGATGAGACTGATGCTGCAGCGAATTACCGCCGCTGCCGCCGCTACCATTACTCCCCGGAGAAACATACTGCAAAATGAAGGGATGTCTCAACAGCTGTCCAGCCGTCCACCGCTTGGCCGGTTCCCTCTGAAGGCAGCAAGCAATAAAATCCCTAAACTCCCGGCTGGCGGAGGAGGGCGCCTCCGGCGGCTGAGACATACAGATGGCGCACATAAGACTAGCCCAGTCACCTTGCCTCCCAACAGAAAACGGAAACTTCCCCAAGTAAAACTCCAGAATGCTGACCCCGAAGCTCCAGATATCTCCGGCGTAACCGTCGTACTGGCCGTGGTTGAGATCGGTGTTGATTCGTTCGGGGCTCATGTAAGCTATGGTGCCGACGGCGGAATTGCAAGGGTCCATCGTTTGGGCGAGGACGCGCGATACACCGAAGTCGGCGATTTTGACGATCCGTTTGGAATTGATGAGGAGATTCGAGGGTTTGATATCTCGGTGGACGATTTTGCGCTTGTGGAGGTAGTAGAGTCCGGCGAGAATCTGGCGGGCGAGATCGGAGAGGGAGGGTTCGTGAGGGATGTGGGTCCCCTCGAGAGAGCCTTTGTCCATGTACTCGAGAAGGACCTGGATTTCGGCGTTGTGATCGAACAGGTTGTGGCATTTCACCACGTTGATGTTGTCCACATCGCGGAGGATCTGGATTTCCCGGCACATCTGGATGCGGATGGCGTCGTCGTGGTTGCCGTAGATCACCTTCAGCGCGTAGAGCTTGTTGGTTGGGCGGTGGAGGACTTTGTAGACGGTGCCGCCGGCGCCGCTGCCGATTCGGCTGATTCGATCCAGCTCGGCGTATTCGAGGGGGTGGGTGAAGGTGGTGGTGGTGGTGGAGCCGGAGGAGGAGGATGATGGGGCGGAGCTTGGTGGGAGGGGGAGCGGGACGGCGAGGGAGGTGTCTCGTTGGGGGAGGGGGAGGGTTAGGTCGGGGCGCCGCCGACGGTTGGCGTTTTTTGCTGCGGCGGCGGCGGGCGGTGGTGGCTGTTGAGGTCTCATGATTTTGATGGAATCTCTATCAATCTAAACCGATTTTTTTTTTTTTTTTATAAAAAAAAATAATAAATTGGTTTAGGTGAATTGAAGGAATTTATGAATGGGAAATGAAGAGAAGAATGATGGAAATTAGGAAGAGTAAAAATTGATTGGGGAGGAAGAAATCCATGGAAGAATGAAAAATTGAACAAGAAATCACCGAAACAGAGAAGAAGGTTCTTTGAAGTGGGGAAAGTCCAAATGGGGGGAGGAATATCAAATATGGTATTTTTTGGGGTGTTATAATATTTCTATTGTTTTTCTGGGGTTGTTTTGTGATTTGTGAAAGTGAAATGGGAGAGAGAGATTAAAGATGATGTATGTATGTATACTATATATACAAAAAAAAATAGAAAAATAATAATAAAAGAAATTGTGAGGAGTGTTATGCGGTGTGTGGCTAAACAAACCTATTGCCACTCTAATAATGCCATTGACACTCCATATTTTCTTTTAACCAATTACCACTTGTGGACAATATTTTTATTTTTTGACAATTTTTTTTCTTTAATTTGTTTTAGTCATTTTTCTTTCAATGTGTAGTTAGTTACCAACAAATTTGTGAAAATCAACTATAAAAATTTGAAGCTTTTTTGCATGAATTTTTTAAGTTTGAATATTTGAATGTTACTGACATCTCATAAGACTGACGACGTGATTTATAAAGTTAAATCGCACATTTATATGTTGTGGATGCGTGTAAGATACATTAGTTCTACATATAATACGTAAATGAAACATTGTGCCGCTTGATACGTGGTAGTAAATAAAGTAACAAAACGTAATTGAAGGCAGCTATGAGAATTCACACGGAAGAAATAGTATGTCAACGATTTGTTTTCGTAAATGAATTCAAGTAGATAAATTTGGTTGTTCTATTATTGTTGTTAATGTTGATAATTTTTCATCAACGATTCATTAAATCTCATTATATACGTATGGATTGCTCAATTGTGATCGGTCACCAGAACTAATTATTAAATCACATCATACACAATTTTTTTCATAACATAAATATTAATATACTCTTTATCATGCATTATTATTATTATTTATTATTATTATTATTGGAATTGTATGGAGTGGCAATAGTAGAATTGAGACTAAAGACAGACGAGGGAATCGGAGTATTAAAAGGTCAGTGAAAACCACGACTCTCAACAAGGGAGCGTGTACTACACGGACCAACAAGAAGGAAGCTGATAACTGAGTCTGACACGAATACTCCCAACTTGTGTGTGACAGCGTTAAATGTACCGCGTGTGCTTACACACACACACACACACACACACACATTGGGTATCTCGCGGAAGAATTTATTTAAGTGAAAATGCCTTTAGTTATCTGGACCCCACACTCCAGGTTTCCTTCCTCTGCAGCTCTCCACATGTTTGCTTACGCTGTGGCCTCTTTGTTAATTTCCACAAATTATTTCTTTCCGAGAATATTAATTTCAACATTTAATTTTGGATAAAAAGACTTCTAAATAGGCCCCAATAATTAAAAGGCCTCCAAGAAGTCCAATTATATTATTATATTTTTATTGATCCCAAACATGTAAACCCAACCCAGCTTATTTGTTTCAATTTTATCTAAATAATTTCAAGTAGAGTACTATATTTGTTAATTAATTAATTAATCGAATTTGTTAAATATTAAATACAAAGTAATTATAGTAAATTTATTAAGTATAACACCTGCATTATCCTTATCTGTGATTATATATTGATCTATGATTAGTCGCAATACCAGTCCATTAATTAAGGCATGGGAATATTAATTGACACAATAATTTACTTATCGATTTGTTTGTTATATCATGTAACCGTCACATTAAATTAGCTAGGAAAGTCAAATGTGACTAGGTTGATAATTCATTGACAATATACCTCAAAGTTTAATTAAGAGCAATAATAATTGGATGTTGCCGTGTTACACATTCAAGTACTTTATTAAATTATTTTTCAGATAATAAAAAATAAAATATAAATCAGGATAAATTATTCTCCAAAGTCTTAAAATCTATAACATGAGCTTGACTTTTTGTGTGTCTTTTCCCGAAAAATATAGGCGGCTTGACATAATATAAAATATGTAGTATTTATTATTGCCATGGTAATAAATAACAACTAATAAAGTTTGTTTGAATTTAATTACAATGCTTATAGAAAGAGTTTTCACAATTGTCAACCTTTGTTTGATATTTGCTGCCTAAGACTTCTTCCATGCAATTCCAATTACAAAAAAATAAATAAAAAATGTATTTTTTTTTACAGGTAATTGGATTTAATTTAGACATAACTATTATTTTTTCTAGATAATTATGTTTAATCCCTAAAAGGGAAAATTCGTAAATATACCGGAGTTGACTTTTTGTATTTTGAAAAAGTTTATACCTACAAAATCATGACAAATCGCTACTCTATTATCACACATTTATTGAAATCAATTTCAATTTCAGTAGATGGGGAGTCATTTTATACTGTTGGTATTTATGAGGATATAGTTTATAAGTAGAGGTGTAAAAGGAAAATAAAAGTTGACTTTTCACAGATTATTTTGCCCTAATCAACAATATAAAAAATCATTATGGAAGTAGGATAGCCAATATAGGGAAGGGGCCAAGACCCCCTCAACAATTTCCAAATCCCTATTATTTTATATTAAAAAAAATTGTGTATATTAGCATTAATTTTCCCTCCTATAATTTTTTTAATGCATTCGGTCCTTACGACTTAAAATCCTGGCTCCGCTAGTGATTATGGGGTCTTACAAAACTAACTAGCTGACATAAAATTTTAACCGTAAGAGCTACGAAACGTAAATCGAGTGACGGAGTCAGCATTCGATTAAAAAAATAAAATGGAGTCAGTTTATCTAATACCATTTAACTAAACAATGTAGAAAGAAACTTGAGAAAAGACAAAAAGAAATATCCAAACAAGATCTTGACACAAGTTATCACAAATAAACTAATAGAGGAAGACTTGTATACATTTTCATTCACACAGTAAAGTAAAAACCAGCAGAAGATTTGTGCTTATGAAAGCATATATGTAAGTATTGCATCATCTTAACTTAATCCTATATTCTTAATTTAAATATTATATATTCCACAGATTATCGAACTTTTTGACAAAGTCAATGATGTATAATGTTATTAGCATTAGAAAGAAATAAGGGAAACTGCAGAACAATATATATAATATAATATATATGTATATTATGTTATAATAAATTTTAATTTTTTCGACTGAAACCTGGATTCCAATTTCTTGGCACGTTTTCGTGCGTAAATTCGTGTCATTGCACCATCCTTGATTGGCTTAGCCTTTCTCATGGCTTTGGTCATCAGATTTTTCCCGTCTCGTCTAAGTCTATACATGACAACGTAGTCTTCTGGATGGTCGCAATCCGTACAAATAGAGACCTTCTCGAGTGATGTGGCGATTTTGAACAATTGCACGAGGAACGTTTCTTCATTTGCAGAAGCACAATACCCAACCATTTTAAACACCTTCAGATTTTCATGGCGAAACGTATTTGCCACAACTGAAGTTACGTCACGAAATGGCATCATTTTTAATGCTATCTGTCACAACGAAGAGCAGAGTAATTGTTAAAACGGAATTAAGAGAAAAAAAAAATGGCAAATATCAGAATTGAGAATTAATTACCAAATCATCGTGATCGGCTGGGCAGGCCATCAAGTAGTATATCTGTCACAATATCAAAGATAAATAGGTAAAAATAAGGTTCTTGAAAAAAAAAACAGAGTTTTGGCGGAGGGATTCGTTCCTATGATACCACCCCGCGAAAACAATACCGTTAAAAAGATGAAACTACCTCATTAGATTTTTTTTTTAATGTTTTTTAGGGTGCACTGTTGATGATTTATACTGCTTCGAAGGTGCAAACTGCTATTAATGTTTTTGAAAAATGCCAATAGCCAATATTTCGAGGGTGCTTTGTGGAATTAAGCCCAACATAATATATGAAATTGAAATATTCACCTTGGTATTACACTCGTGTAAATTAGGAGATGCCTCTATCAATAATGTGAAAAAGAGAAGGCTTCAGCTAACTTGTGACAGAATGTGCAATTTCAGCACCTTGGGTACATGAAACCGAGGAAAAAGTAAGGGAGGAGGAGTAATCATCCTCTCATATGTCTGATTAACAGAAAGAAAGAAAAAATAAAATTACGGGATGAAAACGTATGTCTTATTGTTGTGATTGATAAGATGAGTTATTCATTCATATAGTATACTTACCGAAGTTTGAAGATCCAATACAAGCTTCACTAGTTGAACTGGAAAAATGCTCGAATGTTTCTGAGGTTCGTAAATGAAGGACTTGCAAAACAAACCGTCAAGAGTTAACTTAGATAGTTTCGGAGTTCGCGCTACCAACAAACTGATTTCACATCCTTAGTACGTAAGCGAGGCAAGATGTATGGCATAAGATCTCACTAGACTTTGCATGTTAGAGCACTCGGATATTTCCAATACGTTCAAGCTTTGTGGATAAACAATTTTAAGATTCTTGGTAGCGTTAGAGGCCCTTATGCATAACTCTTTGATATAAGAACACGAGGTTAGAAATTTGCGAACAACCTCATACTCAATATCAACATCAACCAATCTGAGTGATTTTAGTGAGCCAAAAGCACCAAAGGGTGTTAGGCAGTGGCCACTAGAATCAAACTTATATTGAATTTTATACGAAATTGCAATAACAAGGTCTCAAGGCTAGGAAATAAGTAGCCACAATGAAAGCCATCATTAGAAAAACGAAGAACTAGTCTATTAAAGAGGTTATCCAACTTCAGGTCATGATTAAGCAAGGCTTCAAACTGGTGCCTTACAAATATACTTCCAAAGGTAATATCGCTATCACGAAACTTCAATGACTTTGAAGAGAAAGTCCACAAATATTTGCATCTAGAAGAGAGACGACTTGTCCTATAAGCATATTCGATGCTCATACGAGACAGAATGCCAATTAAAATATCGTCTGGCAACTCATCAATCCGACACCCATTAGTGGCATTCTGTTTCGCAGCATGCAAATCATCGATTCCCTGCATCATTGTATATATTACAAACATGCAAGATTTATTAAACTATATGAATATGACCACAACCGGGAATATGAAAAATCCCCATTGTCGAATTTTGGTTTCCTTGGATTTGGTGAAGTTGGATCCGCCTCATGCTGGTCCATATCCATCTCTTCACAAGTCTAGGTGAATTGATGTGGCGAACGATGATAGTTTTAAATCGTTCAGCTGCGGACAAAAAAATCAGCTATTCCTATAAACAAAAAATAAGAAAAAAAGTTTGTTGGAATTAATAGAGTGGTGCCAAGAGCCTTTCCTAAATTTCGACAACAGAAAGCTAAATTGATAAGAGTGTAGTAGCCCACAAGTTCAACATGTACTAAGGTACAATCAAGAAAGGGACATGCAAAAGTATATATAGGTGAGCTTCCATAAACCAAATAGAAAGAAGAACTCATGGAAGGTAAGAGTCTAAAAGTAACCAAAATGAGAATTTAAAATTTTCAAAACCTGCATCAATATGCTGGAAACACTATAATAAATTTATTCAGCAAATATTCATCTGGAATAGAATTTGATTGCACTATCAAAACAAAGCAAACCAAGCGACCTGAAAATTAATTAAAAAAATAATATATATGTTAAATTGCAGAAAATAATCACAGATACCAGTAACTAATTCCCCCTTCAAATATCACGTTTGCGGTGGAATTTGAAGAAGACGAAGAGCAAGAAGAAATTTGACGGCAGGAAGGGATTTAGCACCCTGGGTTTTAGGAAATTTAGTTTTGAATAAATTAATTAATTAAATAAATATGTATAGTATGAGTTACACGTGTATTTTTATATACCTTGTTCACATTTTTTTGTGGGCTTGTTAATATTTCAGTTATTGGACTGTAGATTGGCCTTTTTTCTAGCCCAACTTTATAATTCGACAATAAATATGATTAAACGCCTACAAACGAACGAGAATAAATAAAATAACAAACGTATCTATGAAAATCGAAAACTATTTTTAACGGTTTGGTTGGACTAGTTTAAAATTCATCTACTCCAACCAAATTATTAAATCAATTATCAATTGGAAGTTTATGGGTGATTTTATTTGTAGTTGCCATATGTCCACTTTTGATTGGATGTTTAGATACTTACATTTTTGATAACTCAATTTCCAGCAAGTATTCTTACATATAAAAAGTTGAATTATCAAAATAGAACCCTAATTTGATAACCCCATTGGAATTAAAATTTTCTATTTTTTAGTATATAAATAGTAGTTAATGGTTTGAATACCATGTTTGATAACCCATTAGAGTTGCTCTTAAAAACTTAAAAATTAGTGAAACCAACCCTCTTTAGATAAATTATTTATTGAATAATTATGAATTAATATTCTATGCTATATATTTGAGCATTTCAGTTGCATTTCACCAAAAAAATGTGAGCTATATAGTATACGATTTTCTCTGTTACTTTATTTGACTAATTAAAACTGGTGGAATTCATTTTGATTAAACTATCTCTCGACTAATTATTAATTTAAAATCTCTATATTTTATAGATTGTGTTTGCAAACGTTTATGCAACTTTTCAGAAATGTGACATCCCAACTTTATTTTGGTTAAACTTTAAAACACTTGCTGTGTTTTTTTGACATGGAATTAGGATATCTTTGATTTTCTACTATGACTCCAAGTCAGCCGACGAGTGAGCTTTGGGTCGAGATTCGTCTCAAACAAAACGAGTGTTTGCTTTATGAATTGTATATGAGGAAATTGATTTTGAAACTTAAGAGGATGGAACTGGAGTTGAAAGGCAAGTACGAGGAAAGTGACTTACTAGAAACTACGATCCGTGAGGGAAATGAAGTAATATGGTAAAGTAATCAGATAGTAGTTTGCAAAAAGTTGAGGCTTTCTTCCAAAGATTATCAGACAGTAATTTGGAAAATAATAAGCAGCATGTCACATACTTGTTCCATTAACGAAAATAATAAGCAGCATGTCACAGACTTGTTCCATTAACAACGAACCGTGCGTCGCAATAGCCAAGTCAGCCTCGCCGAAAGTGTTGTGAGTGCTAAGTGATGGAAAACGAACAAAGAACTTAAGATAAGAAAGCTTTGTAGCAAAATACTTATATTGCTTGAATGTCTTGGATTTGTTGCATGATTACAAATGAAGTCCATATTCTTATTTATACTAGGCCACCTTCTTAATGGACGGTGGAGATCTACTTAGGCCACCTCCTTAATGGACGGTGGAGATCTACTTAATCTAAGCGCTAGCAGTTCTTCACTAGTACACTCCAAATAATTCTTACAAAATATCTACAGGGAGGTTCTAGAAAGTTTTCTAGAATCCTGAAAGAATCTCTACCAAACTTTATATACATTTGGCCCTATTTAGACTTCTTAACGTTCCAACCCAAGAAAACGGATAAAGAGATTGGGCCAAAACTGGCGGGCCGTGACAAGCAGCCCAAACTATTATTAAATGAGAATGGGTTGTTGGCTAGTTTAGTGCCTAATGCGGCCCATCAAATTAAATATACAACATGCATTTAATTATGCACGTAACTGAAAATTCAAGAACGTGGCCCCAATTTTTACTTTACTTTTTTTTTTTTTCTGAAAAAAAAAGGGGATCCATCAAATAAACTGGAGAATATTCAGATATTTCTTGCATTATTATTTTGGTATTACGGGCCCTACCAGACAAAACAAAGTAAGATACAGAGAGAGATTTAATTTCCAAATTATGTTTTATTACGATTTTGTTTTATAAACATTATTCCAATATAATTTAATTTATTATATTAACAAATTGAGCTTATATAATATTTTTGAGCAACTATCACAAATTAAGTATAGAGTAACTTTATATATTCCCTACTAACAGAGGAGTATTGTATCGAGTAACCTACTTGATTTTAATTTAAAAAAGTTTTGAAGCCACAAATGGTAGAGTTGGTGAGTAGCTTTTTTTTTTTTAGCATAGCAGAGTTGGTGAGTAGCTTTGAATGTATTTACATCATATACCAGTCCACATTCATGCAAGATTTCCACTTTACTACCGGGGGCTCGTTTTACTAACGAATATTAATAATATACCTCATTTAAATAAATAAATAAAGTGCTAAAAACACATAATCATTTTTTTGATGCTAGTTAGTTCATTTTGGGCCACGTAACTTAAGTATTGGGCT
>NW_012194881.1:259230-272981 GCF_000504015.1 Erythranthe guttata | reverse complement strand
GCCCAAAATGAACTAACTAGCATCGGTTGCAAGGCCTTTAACCATAAATAATCATTTCAAATCATAGCTTTCATATATAAATACTCTTATAATTCAATTATATATATATATATATATATATATAATACTATGAGATAAGTAATTATTTGGAATAATGCTTCCCCACCAACCCTTTTACAAATTATTGGAGCTTACTATATACATAACTGCCTACCCACCTCCTTCAACAAATCTTGGAATTAGAAAAAACTTTAAATAAAATAATCCTAACACATAAAAAACAATTACAATTAAGAACAAAAAAAAAATTTAAAGAAATACTTAACCTACCCACCCCCACGCACCAAATTTTCAGATCCCATTTCAATTCCTTAATTATGTCAAAATACTATAGTCACCTACCACGATTAAGGCCCTAAAGTGTCACTTATTAACATTTATTAGAACAAAGTATCCCAAGTCGTCGGGTCAACACACTCTAACTCTACATCATGCACACAAATGCTAGTTTTTAAACATTTAAATAATTAATTATAGTTTTTTTAATTAGCTTTAGGTTGTATTAGTAAAAGCTTATTTAAAAGCAGAAGTTATAGATTATGAGTTAAGTGCTTATTTAAAAAAAAATATTAATGTTTACAAATTTACTAGAAAATCAACTTAATTGGCTTAATAAATTATATCTTAAAATTATTTATTTTAAAAGAAACAAAACAAAACAAAAATAAAAGTTTATTTTACAAACACTTCAAAATAGATTATGAACAATAAAAAAATCATAATCTATTTGTATAGCCAATTTTTTTTTTATTGAAATTAAAGAAACAAATTATTACTTATAATAATTATAAAATAAGATAAAAACTAAATAGAAGACGTCAGCCAAATTGGCATATTTACCATATTTATACGTAAGGACATTCCATAAAAATCTCTGTGTCCACTCGTATTCTTACTTTCCTCTCCAAAAAGTCTCCTCTCTCTCTCTAACATTTTTTCACGCACAAAAACACACACACACACAACACACACTTCACACACAGAGTGAAAAACACGCTAGAGAGAGAAACATGGCTGCCACCTCCATTTCATCCGCCGCGAACAAGCTCACGAACCAAACGCCGTCGTTTCAGCCTCAGGAGAAAAACTCACATTCTTCCCCCACCTGTCTCTCCTTCTCCAATTCCTCCATTTCTCTACAGAAGCTCTCCTTCTCCACCAATTTCACGAATCCGAATTCCCGCAGCTCTACGGCCATCAATGTTCTAAAGACGGCGGAGGCATCCGAATCTGTTTCCAGGACCCGGGATCCGGAGCCGGTTGGCAAATCGACGAAGCCTACTATCCTGGTCTCCGAGAAACTCGGAGAAGCCGGGCTCGATCTGCTGCGGAGCTTCGGCAACGTTGAGTGTTTGTACAGCTTGTCTCAGGAGGATTTGTGCGCGAAGATCTCGGAGTGCGACGCGCTGATTGTGCGGAGTGGGACGAAGGTGACCCGCCAGGTGTTTGAAGCTGCCAAGGGGAAGCTGAAGGTGGTCGGTCGCGCCGGAGTTGGGATTGACAACGTGGATCTGCAGGCGGCGACGGAGTTCGGGTGCTTGGTGGTGAATGCGCCGACGGCGAACACCATTGCGGCGGCGGAGCATGGAATTGCTTTGCTCGCTGGTATGGCGAGGAATGTTGCGCAGGCTGATGCTTCCATGAAAGCTGGTATAACCTTATTCCTCTGTCTATGTTGTAATTATATAACTATCTTGTTTGAGCCCTAGATCCAGAGTTTAGTTGAGCAACTTAAAAAAGGAGAAGCGAAATCACCTGAGAACTGACTTTTCGTGGCTGCACTTCCTCTATATTAGGCGTTGATTTAGATGATTCTTAATGTTATCAGATATCGTTGATTCTTATGATTGATTGGATTCAATTAGTGTTCTCCACGGAGAAAGCTACGATCCCAGTGAAACGATACATCGTATAGATCTGAATGCCAAGGCAGAACCAAATGCTAAGTTGTTCTTCCCGTAGAGCTTTCTTGAATCGGATCACGGATATTGAATATTCTAGGGTAGGTCTTTGATCTTCTGTATTGGTAGAGCAATTATAAGATTTGTTTGCAGTGTTGGGATTTTCCTTGTTTTGAAACTGAGATCTGCTTTTCTAATGATTATTCCTGGCTAGTGTGGTGGTATGTACATCTTAACTTAGGTTATAGAAGATATGTAGTATAACATAAAGCTTCTCTGAATAAGATCCCAATACTCCACCCTTTAGGAAAGGTGTTTGATCTTCTAATCTTGTTAAAGCAAATATCATTGTTGGTTTGCATTGTTGGCTTTATCTTGTTTTGAAACTGGTATTTGTGTTTTTAATGTTTATTGGTAGTTAGTGTAGTGGTATACTGGTGCGTATAACCGTACTTGTATTACAGGCAATGTGAAGTGTATATAGCATGTGGTAACGGATGAGATATTTGTTTCTTATCAATAGCAAAGACTCATAAATTTGCCAGATGTTATAGAGCAGCATGCCTTCGGAGAAATTGAAAAAAACACTTGATATGAGAAAAATCAAGGAGAAGACAGTACAATGTGTATAACTAGTGTGAACTGTCGAGCTGTCTAGAAAAATATACTTTTCTTGATGTACGTTTGCCCTGAATTTTTGAGAGTATTTAGTATATATTATAGAAAATTAATGCAGAGTACTTATAGTACCTGAATGCTGTATAGTCTAACATTTCTATGTTACTTCAGTTGACTTGCTTAATTGTTCAAGAATCGCATATTCGTAACCTTTGTAACTTGGTTTCCGTTGAATTTATTGTATCTGATGCTTTTTTTTGACAGGAAAATGGCAACGTAATAAATACGTTGGTGTTTCTCTGGTTGGGAAGACATTGGCTGTAATGGGATTCGGTAAAGTTGGATCCGAAGTCGCGAGACGTGCGAAAGGACTTGGAATGCATGTCATTGCCCACGACCCATATGCACCAGCTGATAGAGCACGTGCTCTTGGTGCTGAGTTGGTTTCTTTCGATCAAGCCATCTCCACTGCAGACTTCATTTCTCTCCACATGCCTCTTACCCCTGCAACTAACAAGATACTTAACGACGACACTTTCGCAAAGATGAAGAAGGGAGTGCGCATCATAAACGTTGCCCGTGGTGGTGTCATAGATGAAGATGCTTTAGTGAGGGCCCTTGATAACGGAATAGTTGCCCAGGTTCACCTTCTTTTGCATTATCTAGTTTTTTTTTATATGTTTTGAAGTTATTCTTGAAATATACTTTGCTGTAAACGGCCCCTTTTTTTTTTTATTACCTTAGTTTGTTGGCTTCATTTGAGACCATTTAGTTTCCTCAAGTTTAGACCTATCAACTCTAATGATTTTTTCGTCTTCAATGCCGCAATCTTTTTTTTTTTTTCATTTTTGAAACTGAAATCCTTGTTCATCTTGATATTTATAGGCAGCGCTTGATGTGTTCACAGTGGAACCCCCACCTCAAGATAGCAAGTTAGTGCAACATGAGAATGTCACAGTTACTCCACATCTTGGAGCTAGCACAAAGGAAGCACAGGTATGAGTTGACCAATTCGATTCTCCATCATTCATGTATTGAAACTTTTGTCCCGCTAATATATGCTATTTATTACCATCATTTCAGGAAGGAGTTGCAGTTGAAATAGCAGAGGCCGTTGTCGGTGCACTCAGAGGAGAGCTTTCTGCAACTGCAGTAAACGCTCCAATGGTTCCTCCCGAGGTAAAATCCATCCTTGCTTACTGCATTTCTTTTCATATTCTCTTTAAAATGACGTCTCACTAAAAATGTCGCTATTTTCAAATTATTTTTTTTATCAGGTCTTGTCTGAACTAGCTCCTTACGTAGCTCTGGCTGAAAAACTCGGTAGACTAGCTGTACAGTTAGTTGCCGGAGGGAGTGGAATCCAATCAGTGAAGGTGGCGTACAGCTCAGCCCGGGACCCGGACAACCTAGACACCAGACTTCTCCGAGCCATGATAACAAAAGGCATAATCGAGCCGATTTCAGACGCTCACATTAACCTTGTAAATGCAGACTTCATAGCCAAGCAGAAAGGCCTTCGATTAAGTGAGGAGAGAGTCTTTGTTGACTCTTCCCCAGAAAACCCTATCGAGTCAATTCAGGTACAGATAAGTAACGTTGGTTCGAAATTCGCTAGCGCGTTATCGGACAATGGGAACATAAGTGTTGAGGGGAAAGTGAAGTACGGGGTACCCCATTTAACACGCGTGGGGCCCTTTAGCGTTGATGTGAGTTTGGAGGGAAATCTGATACTGTGCCGACAAGTTGACCAGCCTGGAATGATTGGTCAAGTCGGAAGTATTCTTGGAGAGAGTAACGTGAATGTTAGCTTTATGAGTGTGGGGAGGACTTTGAAGAGGACAAAGGCTGTTATGGCAATTGGGGTTGACGAAGAACCCGACAAGGAGACTCTCAAGAAGATCGGTGAAGTTGCTGCAATCGAAGAGTTTGTGTTTCTTGATCTTTAAAAAAGCTCGATTTTTATATTCAATTATCGCTGTTATTTCAAAATAAAAGACGTTGGCAGCTGAGATTTCACTAAGTCGTTCGTGTTCGTGTTGTATTAGAGGAAAAATGGTTTATTGTTACTACTATATAGTTGTGTGTGTGGAAACATGTTTGATGCTTCCACTTTCACATATGATGTGTGGTGGTTTATATTACTAGGTTAGGGAGTAGTGTTGTATTATTGCTTATGGGGTGTATTTTGTTTTTGTTGTTGTTGTGTTGAAAATGCACTCTTGAATTGTTTTTTGGATTTATTGAGTTTGCTACTATACTATGTTATGTTAGCAATATTTTGAGCTTCAATTTATTTATTTTCATTACATTTAAAATAAACTGTGTTGTTGTCGGTGCAGATTATAAGTATTATTGCTTTCGTTTTCAATAAAATTGTGAAAAGATTGCAATTTAATTTGGTTCTTATAAATTGGGTCCCCACTGCATTTAGTGTTGTAGTGCAATCTGCAAGTTGCCATTGATGAGAAAGATCTCTCTCTGTGAAGTGTGAAAGCAATGATTCTTCCTCTAATGAATTCATTATATTTTGTCAAATTACAAAAGATCCCCTCATGTTTGGGTAATTACAATCACCTCCTTAACTATGGATCTTCTTACACGTCCACGCGGTGTCTTCTAGATTATGTGGAATATTCTATAGTTTGTACTCATTTTACTCCATTCGAGCTCTATATTTTAAAACAAGATGATTATAAGATGTGTCTTTCGGCTTGTAAAAATCAAACGGTGGTGCATCAGAAATTACGGAATCTAGAAGATTCTATTGAATTTGAGATCATAAGGATGGACGTGCAAGAAGATTCATAATTGAGGAGTGTGGATGTAACTACCTAAAAAAGATGGGTTTTTTTCGTAATAACCTTACCTCAGGGGTTAGACCATAATTTACCCAAAAAAAAAAATTCAAAAAATCACCACAAAACAAGATTTATCCTTATCTGGGAAGAGTGCACGTTTTTAAGGAGACACAAACGCATGGGTGTATAACTGAATATTTTAGTAGAGAGTTGAAAACATGTTGAAAGAAAGTGAAAACGCGTTGAAACTCAGACAAAGCAACTACCAAACAACAGGTATTAATCCACTCACTTCACTAAAGCCGCAATTGTTTTTCAACATCCGTGTCAGCTTTCACACTCTCATCAACTAATCGATTTTCAGATTCTCAATTCAAAACCCTTTTGCCTTTGTGAATTTTCCATCGAATTCGGTATGCCCTTTTCCCCCCCTGCGTTTTCTTTCAAAATTCAGCATTTTCTTGATATATCTCTGCTTTGTGAATTGTAAACATGAAAATTGATTTGAGTTGGTTTCTGCTGCTGATGATAATCTTGCTCTACACTTCAAAATTGGGGGTGTTCGCTTTGAACATAGAAGGTACAACTCTGTTATCACTAGTTAGGCATTGGAAAGTAGTACCTTCATCCATCAAATCTAGCTGGAACTCTTCCCATTCCACACCATGTTCATGGCTTGGTGTGCATTGTAACCACCACAGCTTAGTCGATCGTTTGAACTTGTTCAACCTCGGTATATCCGGTCAATTAGGACCAGAAATCGCCTATCTAAAACACTTGAAATCGATCAATTTAAGCCAGAACACTTTTTCGGGTTCGATTCCGTTAGGGTTAGGAAACTGTAGTCTCCTCGAGTCTTTAGAGCTTTCCGAAAACAACTTTTCGGGGGTGATTCCGGAGAGTCTCGGGTTTTTATCGAGGTTGCTGAGTTTAAGCCTGTGGTCGAATTCTCTTAGTGGCGAAATCCCCGATTCCTTATTTCGAATTCCTCACTTGAGGGAAATTTACCTCTTTAACAACATGCTTAGTGGCTCGATTCCTTTACCTATCGGAAATTTGAGTGAGCTTACGTTTCTCTATTTGAACAACAATCAGTTATCTGGAACTATCCCTTCTTCCGTAGGAAATTGCAGTGAATTGCAAGAGCTCTACCTCAACGATAACTTACTCGAAGGTGAATTGCCTTATAGCTTAAACAATCTCGTGCGTCTTACGAGTTTGTACATAGAGAATAACAATTTGGAGGGTCGAATTCCGTTGGATTTTGGTAACTATAAGGAGTTGCAACTTCTTGTTTTATCGAACAACCGGTTCGTCGGAGGTGTTCCGCGTGGTTTGGGAAACTGCAGTAAGTTAACGAATCTTTCTGCTGTTAATTGTGGCTTAAGTGGGCGTATTCCTTCTTCGTTAGGACAACTCACCGAGCTGACACTTCTTTACCTGTCTGATAATCACTTGTCTGGACCAATCCCACGTGAGCTCGGTAATTGCAAAGCTTTAACCGATTTGCAGGTTTACGGAAACCATTTGGAGGGTGTGATTCCAAGTGAATTAGGTATGCTCGATCATTTGCAGACGCTCATGCTTTTCACCAACAATTTGAGCGGCGAAATTCCGAAGAGCATATTTTCGATCCAAACCCTTCAACATTTTTTGGTTTACGGGAATAATCTTGGTGGTGAAATACCTAAAGAAATCACCGAGCTTAAGCAGTTGAGGAATATTTCGTTGTTCGATAATCGATTTACTGGAAATATACCTCAAGGCTTGGGCTTAAATAGTAGCCTAATGTTGGTGGACTTCACCAGAAATAAGTTCACTGGTCCGATTCCACCGAATCTTTGCTTCAAGAAGAAATTGAGAAAGCTTCTCTTGGGTCAAAATCATTTCCGAGGAATCATTCCTTCCGATATCGGAAGTTGCTTTAGTTTGACTAGATTGATTCTCAAACAGAATAATCTCACAGGCGAACTTCCAGATTTTGTCGAAAAATCGAACCTTCTTTTCGTGGACCTTAGCAACAATAGCTTGAGTGGATCGATTCCCTCGAGTTTAAGGAATCTTGCTAAGGTTACCTCTATAGACTTATCTCTCAATAATCTGACTGGTAATATACCTACTGAGATAGGAAATCTTTTGGATCTCGAGCATTTAAATCTGTCTCACAATAGTCTAGAAGGCGTGCTGCCATTAGAGTTATCGAGCTGTCGAAAATTGTCGAGATTTGATGCGAGTTACAATGTATTAAATGGAACAATTCCTTCCAATTTAAGAAACTTGGTCGAATTGTCAAGTTTGGATCTTAGTAAAAATCGTATCGGTGGGTCCATTCCTACTTCGTTATTTCAAATGGGGAAGCTTTCGTTTCTGCACCTCGGTGAAAATCAGTTGGAAGGGAATATTCCTCCTTCGATAGGACTCGAATTTGAAACTCAGAGCCTAAGATCGTTGAATTTTAGCAGTAACAGATTAACGGGTTCTGTTCCGAAAGAATTAGGAAAGTTGAAAATGCTGGAGCAATTAGATATCTGCTGCAATAATCTCTCCGGGAATTTGGAAGTCATTGGTCAACTCCATTCTTTAACCGAAGTCAATGTTTCGTACAATTCTTTCGCCGGCCCAATTCCAAGTCCACTGGTTAAATTCGTAATTTCGTCTCCCTCGTCATTTATTGGAAATTCAGACATATGCATCGATTGTCGAGTAGAAAGTGGAGTGAGCTGTCAGGGCTATAACAACAACAACACCTTCAAATCGTGCAATACGCCACCAAGAAAACGAGGTCTGAGGCAAGTCGATATTGCAATGATAGTTTCCGGAACATTCCTTTTCGCGTTGATTCTTCTTCTTGGGGTTTCTTATGTGTTGTTAAGGCACAAAGGGCATGAACGGAACCTTCTAGTATCTTCCGAAGAAGGTGCTTCTTCTCTCCTCAATCAAGTTACGGAAGCTACCGAGAATCTGAACGATAAGTATATTATTGGCAGAGGAGCGCACGGAGTTGTATACAAGGTTACGTTGGGTCCCACCAAAGTATATGCTTTGAAGAAGATTGGTTATGTTGGATCTAAAGGAGGAAACAAGAGTATGGTAAGAGAAATACAGACGATCGGAAAAGTCAGACATCGTAATCTTGTAAGAATGGAGGACTTTTGGCTGAGAAAGGACTTCGGTTTGATTTTGTACGGTTACATGAAAAACGGAAGCCTTTATGATGTTCTACACGGGGCAGATTCTTCACAACCGTTGGAGTGGGAAGTTCGGTGTAAGATAGCGCTTGGAACTGCTCAGGGGCTATCGTATCTCCATTTCGACTGCGATCCTGCTATCGTGCACCGTGATATCAAGCCGATGAATATTTTGCTGGACTCAGATTTGGAGCCTCACATCTCGGATTTTGGCATTGCGAAGCTCTTGGAGGAATCGGTTGCTTCAATGACATCGAGTAAAATTCAGGGCACTATCGGGTACATGGCTCCAGGTATATTCTTTAAAATATTCCTCAATTCTTTTGCTTCTCTTAGCAGAAATTTCCGATTTTGGAACAATACTTTTCATTCCGATGTCTGAAATTCTGATTTCTGATTTTTCGGATCCAATTTTAATTTCCAAAAATAATTCCGAAAATTTGAATTTTTTTGTTGTCCCGAAAAATAGATTCATAGTATCAAAATTATTATGTATCTTACATTTTAGTTTACTAAAAATTGGAAATTTCCGAATTCGGCCGATTCCGGTCCGAAAATTTCCAATTTCCGATTTTTTTGGAACGGCATTGGAATAAAATTCACTTATTTTCGATCTGATCCATCCGATTTGCACCCCTAGTAGCCAGAATTTTGTTTTCTTGCACAAAAAAATGCGATTTTTTATATGCGGGTGTACAATACTTTATTATATGAAAATTAACAAGAAACAGTGGGGGTGCCCCCGATGACACTATGCTGCCTCTTTCACGTTTATTTGCTTATTTACCTCTTCTCTTATATGAGTATATAAACTCACGAATAATGCAATTATTGGCAGAAAATGCATTCTCCACGAGAAGTAGTAAGGCGTGTGATGTATATGCTTACGGGGTAGTTTTGTTGGAACTGATCACGAGAAAGAAAGCTTTGGACCCGTCTTTTGGCGGAGAAGTTGATATTGTTGGGTGGGCGAAGTCTACGTGGAACAAAAACGAAGATAAAATCGAAAAAATCGTGGATTTGGAATTGGTGGATGAATTTGTAGATTCAAGAGTGAAGGAGCAAGTGAGAGAAGTGTTGTTAATAGCTTTGAGTTGCACTGAAAAGGAGGCTATCAGAAGACCATCTATGAGATATGTTGTGAAGCAACTGTTGCTACTCAATGATTTCAGGAGTCCAAGCAAACATGCACTCACTTGATATTTTAATTCATATTTAAATATGTTTTGTAGTTAAATAGTTTTTTTTTTTTGGAAACAATCTATAAAATATTTGCCTTCGAATTTCCAATTTAATAAGAAAAATTGAATTGAAATAGAGGAATTCGGTAATTTAGTTCCAATTTCAAGCCCAGTCCAATATATGAATATTGATAGGCCTTGCAATACATATACAATATCAAAAATTTCGACCACCATTATATAAATAATTGGTGAATTACGACCAGCCTCTGAGCTAACGTCAAATTATGAAAAAACCATTATATTTGGGTAATTACAACAACCTCTCAATTATAAATCTTCTTACACGTCCACTCTTATAGTGTCAAATTTAACATAATTTTTCAGAATCTGTGGAATGTTCTCTATTTTGTACTCGTTTTGTACAAAAAACAGTTTATGATGCACCATAGTCTGATATTTACAAGCTAATAGATAAATCTTATGATCATCTTGTTTCAAAATGTGGAGCTCGAATGAGAAAAACATGTACAAACTTGAGTATATTCTATATAATCAAAAAGATTCCACTAAATTTGACACTGCAGATATGGACGCGTAAGAAGAATTCATAGTTAAGTGGTGGTTGTAATTACCCAAACATAAGGGTTTTTTTTGTAATTCGATCTTACCTCAGGGTGAGTTGGCCGTAATTACCCTATAAATAATTAAGAATTTTTGTATTATATATATAGTTAAAAGGCTCGTAAAATTATAATATTTTTCCTCATTAATTTTTTTTTGAGTATTGTGAATTGTGATAGTATGGACGGAACTTCCTCTCTGCAGCTCAAGCAGAATTCAGCTTCACGGCACACAAGAAAACGAAAACGAAAGCAGAAGCAGAAGCACAAGGTTCGTAATCGCCCTTCCATTATTTCCAATTGTCGATTATAATTTATTTTATTTTCAATTTTACATTGTGATTGATAGGGCTACTATTTTATTTTTTTTTAAATTTAATTTCACTACAGGCCGTTGATCCTTTGGATGATGATGATAGAGAGGATTCTAGAAACAATTGTATGATTGAGAAATTGCCTGATGATATTCTTATTTCAATTTTGTCTTGCATGAGAATTGATGAAGCTATGAGGACTAGTGTCTTATCTTCTAGATGGAGATATCTATGGAGATATATGGATATATTTACATCTGACACATTGGTATTTGATTACATTGATAATGAAACCGGAACTAAAATGAAGAGGAAAAAGTTCAAGAATTTGGTTAATTATGTCCTCAATTCGTACCGGGGTCCGTTTCTCGATACTTTAATTATTGGTTACAATAAGTTAGGAGCTCGATCAAGAGACGTTGATAATTGGATAGTTTTCGCCATGAACAAGGAAGTCGAAGATTTCCAATTGGATCTGTCAAATTTAAATTGGTCACACTGCGGATATAAGTTTCCCAAGATTGAGAAGTTGTCTTCACTTTTGCACGAAGGTATAGAGGCTCCCTTTCGCTCTCTAAGAAGCCTTATATTGGTTGATGTTGATATCGAGGATGAGTTGGTTCGGTATTTTCTAGAGTCGTGTCCTTATATTGAGAAGCTGAGCATCACAGCCTCTAAAACTACGAAAAATCTCCAAATTGTTGATTCATTCGGATACTTGGAAGAATTGGAAATATCGCATTGTAACAACCTACAAAGTATGGAGATATCTGCTTTGAATCTTGTCTACTTTAAATACCAAGGAATGAAAATCCGTTTGCCGTTCAAGAACACTCCAAACCTGTCCGAGCTTGCCCTCGGTGGGCACTTTTGTGACTCCTTCATCTACGAACCTAACAAACACTCGAGCTATTCGGATCAACTGGTGGACCTTGTATTGAAACTTCAAGCCAACAATGTAGGTGCATTATTATTATTATTATAATCGTTCATTTTAATTTTAGCAATTACAACAAATCAGTGACATATTTTTTCATATATGCTCCAGGATTTTTATTTTCTTGATAGGACAATTGTTCCTCCTGATTCGGCTCAGTTGCACAATCTCGAGCGGCTTGAATTGACCATCGAGTCACAAGTTGGAGAAAGCCTTCTCTTTTTCACATCGTTGATTAAGGCATCTCCTCACTTACAAGAGTTTAAAATTAAGGTGAACGTTATTTAATTAGTACACGAGCTTGCATTTCGGTTTAAATTAAGGTATCTCTATTGAGTCGTTTTTTTTAAAGAGTCACACTCTTACTTATTGAGCTATGTTTCATATTTTTCACAGATAGAATACTTAGTTACAGTCACGAACCGTACAGATGTTCAGGTACACAATTCAGTTCTTTCTTTTCTTTATCAAAATTCGATTCTTCTTTTGTTCGTATTTCCCTTTTAATGAGTATTTTTGTTCTTCGTTTCGACAGATAAGAAAAATGTTGTCGTTTCCTGAAGTAAGTTCAGTAGAGGCAAGTAGGTTTAACCACGAAAATCTGAAGGTGGTTGAAATGGCTGGATATTGTGGCTGCGCGAGTGAAGAAATTTTACTAGTGCAATTGTCTAAGATTGCAACATCACTTGAGATGTTCGTTATCGATACAAGATGTGATTATTTTCGTGAATGTGAAGTGGTTACTTACAGGCTGAGAGAAGAAGGGGATATGCCAATGAAGAAGAAGCAGAAGAAGATGACTACGACATATATATATATATATATATATATATATATATATATATATATATATATATATATATATATATATATATATATATATATATATATATATATATATATATATATATATATTAAATTGATGATGCATTAATTTACTATTTATTTAGTTTACTGATCTTTATTGCATATTTTAAAACAAATTTGAAAAATAAACATGCATCTTCCGTTTGAAAAATAAGATTTTTTTAGCTAGTGATGAAGAAAATTTTAAAAAGAAAATTAAAAGTGATAAAAAATAAATAAACTAAGACAATTAATATTTGAATTAAAATTATTTTTATGTTTGATATATTCTGATCTAACCTAAAAATCCAAAATGTTTACAAATTAGACATTTTAGGTTAAATGCCAAATTTCGTAAATTGAAAAGAAATATCCCACATTTGTTAAACAATCTTCTGACATTTATCATTTCAGATTGACATTTACTGTCAATTTTTCTAATATAAATTTTACATGGTATACAAAATATACGTTAGTAATTATAATATATAATATAGTAATAATAGTTATATCTTAAATTTTAGGGTAAATTACAACCACCTCTGAGCTATGGTTAAATTACGAAATCCCCTTTGGATAATTACAACCAACCCACCCTTGTTGTTTCAAATTTAGTGGAATCTTCGAGAATATATGGAATATTATCACTTTTGTACCCGCTTTATCTCATTCGCCAAATTTTGAATCAAGATGGTCATAATATGTGGTTTTTGACTTGTATATATATGATTGTGGTGCATCATAAACTGTATTTTTACACAAAACGAGTATAAACTAGAGCAAATTTCACGAAATCTAGATGATTATGTTGAATTTGACACCACAAGGGTGGAGGTGTAAGAAAAAAATCATAGTTGAGGGGTAGATGTAATTATCCAAACAAGATGAGTTTTTTTCGTAAATTGACCATACCCGAGGAGTGTAATTTACCTTAAATTTTATTGCACATGAATATTTTTTTTTATTATTATTATTAAAATAGTACACCAAATAAGTAAAAAAAAATAAAAATTGAGACACCAAATAAGAAATTAATTAAGGGATTTGCTTTTTACCGTTTGAAAAGTGCTATTTACCGTTCAAAGTCTCTCTCTCTTTCTCTCTCTAAAAAAATTCGCTCTCAAGACGATTTCATCACAAATCATACTTATTGGTGTGATATACGAACATAAATGAGTTCATCGGATGAAGATCTGGATAGCGGACACAACGAGGTAAAAATTCCGTCTTTTCGATCGAAAAAAATGGGCTAAACGTTTAAAAGCCCAACTCGGGCGCCCGA
>NW_012194881.1:239513-259130 GCF_000504015.1 Erythranthe guttata | reverse complement strand
TCCAAAAACTATTTACACGCACAAGTCGGGCGCCCGTCGCCTGAACGGACGCCCACTTTGGGCGTCTGTTCAGGCGGCGGGCGCCTGACTTGGGCGTTCGTCCATTTTTTTCGAAAATTTTAGGGGTTTTAGAGAGATAAACACTTTTTTGTTTTGAACGGTAAATAGCACTTTTTAAACCGTAAAGAGGTCACAATTTGAACATTGTAATTTTAGTGGGCCATGCAAATCAAAACCCACAAGAGAGAGAAGGATATATATATATATATATTAAAGGCCCAATTGAAATTTCAATAAAGATTACAAACTTCCTTCTCTTCCTCACTGCTACTTCCGCCATCTATTAACCTAATAATATATTATTATTCTGAGCTTATATTTTTCGTTAATATGGACGGAACTTCTTCTCAGCAGCTTAAGCTTAATGTTAATTCAGCTTTACTGAACACAATTAATCAAAACCGGACTTCACGAAACCAGGTTCCCCAACCGGCCTTTCATTATTTCCAATTGTCGGTTTTTTTTCCCTAATTTTTTGTTTGTTTGTTGTGTTGTGCTGTGCACATTTGAATTGACAGAGTTGTAGAAATAATTGTATGATCGATCAATTGCCTGATGATATTCTTATTGCAATTTTGTCTCGTATGGGCGTTGAGGAAGCTGTGAGGACTAGTGTCCTTTCTTCTAGATGGAGATATTTATGGAAACATACTTCGATATACAACTCCGAGACATTGGAATTCGATGATATGTATACTGACACCGGAACTAAAATGGACGAGACGAAGTTCAAGGATTTGGTGAATCATGTCCTCAAGTCGCATCAGGGTCCGCTAGTTGAAAGTTTTATTATTCGTTATGGTAATGTAAGAGATCGATCAATAGACATTGATAAGTGGATATATTTTGCTATGAGAAAGGAAGTAGAATCGTTTGAATTGAATTTTTCAAGTTGTGATGTGTGGTTAGATTTCGGCTATAAGTTTCCCGAGTTTCTATTATCACATTCGAGTTGTTCTACGCCTTCTTTCCAGTTTCTAAGATCGCTCGTATTGGTTGAGGTTGATATCGAGGATGAGGTGGTTCGGTATTTTTTGGACTCGTGTTATCATATTGAAGAGGTTTGCATAATAGGCTCCAACACTACGAAAAATGTCGAAGTTGTTGGTCGATCACCATTTTTGAGAGAATTGGAAATATCCGAGTGCTGGAACATGCAAAGTATCAAGATATCTGCCAAGTATATTTTCTGTTTAACATACCAAGGAAGCGAAATCAGCTTGCAAATCGAGAGAACACCAATGTTCTTTGAGCTAGCTCTTGGTGGGGAGTTTTGTGAGTCCTTCATTTACGAACCTAACAAACACTCCAGCTATTCATTTCAACTAAAGAATCTTGCACTGATCCTTCAAGCTGAGGTAGTGTGCATTATAAATTTATAATCGATCGCTCGTATTAATTAAAAATAATTTCTAACAATTTCATTCCTCAGTTTCCATTTGGTCGTGAGAGGACAATTGCTCCAGCTGATTTGCCGCGGTTGCACGCTCTCGAGCGACTTGAATTGAATATTGAGTCGCAAGTTGGCCGGAGCCTTCTCTTTTTCACATCATTGATTAAGGCATCTCCTCGCTTACGAGAGTTTAGGATTCAGGTGAATGTTTTCACGGCAAAGTATATTTTATGTTGATAGTTATTTCAGTTTCAATTTAACTATACTGAGATATGTTTCATATTGTGACAGATAGACTACATAGTTACAGTCCCAGGGTATACAGATTCTGAGGTACATAATTCAACTCTTTCTTTTATCGAATTCATTTTAACGAGTATTTATTTAATGTTTTTCATTTTGATAGATACGAATAATGATGCCGTTTCCTGAAGTAAGTACAGTAGAGTCAAATGGGGTTGACCATAAAAATCTGAAGGTGGTTACAATGGTTGGGTATTGTGGGTGTGCAAGTGAAGAAGATTTCCTTGTGCAGCTGTCGAAGATGGCCGAGCAATCACTTGAGAAGATCGTTATCGATACAAACTGCGATTATTATCTGAATACGGACTGGGTTATGTATAGAGTGACAGAAGAAGAATGGGAAAAGCCAATCGAGAATAATAAGCAGAAGAATACGACTATGACAAGGTTTCACGCAAAAATACATGCTGAGAAATTGGCATCGAGTATTGCTTCCAAAATAAAATTTCTCATAACATAATATGTAGATATTTAGTTTTACTTAGATATGTTTGTACTTTTATTTAAAAACAAATTTGACAAATAAGATTTCCGCGCTTCGATTAAAGAGAGTGCGCACCCAATTTACAGACAATCATCATCAGCAGATCAAACAGAAGAAGAATTAATTGTATTTTGAAAATTTATGGCCAAAAACTTGTTTATTCCACAAAACTATCATTGTATTTTGAAAATCTGAAGGCAAATTTAGCCGTTGGTTTTTCGACAATGGGGAACTACTGTAATTAAAAAGATCACAGAATCCAAGGTTTTATGGTTCGATTTCGATGACGTTTTTCTTGCCGAACCAAATCCGAGGTTTGATGGTTCGATTTCAATTGCATCACATAATCTTCATTGCTGATTTCAATACAAAAATACAAACAGCTAGCAAAATTACAATAGTACCATTACAGATAGAACACATGTTTTTTCAATAATAATCCTATCTTCTGAAAAGTAAACCAACTATTTCCTATGTTCATATTCTTTACATAATACATCTGCTATTCGCAATGGTTGGCGTATACATACATACAGCTTTATTCATAATTAAATATGGGTGTTCTGTTCTCCAAAAACATAATTTCTGAGTTCATCACACTATACAAAATTTACTCACAAGTTAATTTTCAATAATTTATTTTATTTTAGTGAAATATAAACCATGTCCAAATTTAAATATATCTAGATTTAAGAGAGAGGAATAACGGCACTTTTATGAATTATGATTCACCTTTTTGCCATATGAACTTTTTTAGTTAATTATCTTTTTGGCATTATTTTTGAATCATAATTTGGTGTGAATCATAATTACACCTCAATTTTCTTGGACCGGCAATAATAATGAATCACATGTAGGCCAGGGCCCAGTAATTAGTATTGGGCTTTCAAAGTTCAAATATATGGGCTACTAGTCTATGATAAAAAAAAAAATAGTACAAACAAATTACCTAATATCCAGTCAAGTTTTTTTTCTTCTTTCTCGTAAAATTCAGACTTGATGGTAAAAATTACATATTTTTGCCACATTTATTCATTCAAAGATGGAGATGAACAAGCATAAGGTCGATCCAGATACACAAAACCCAAGGAAACGAATGAAGGTTTGTTGGGATTTTTTTTTTTTTTTTTATATATTTATTTAGTTTCATAGTTTTTTTCAGGTTAATAAAATTTGTAATTTTTTTTATGTAGAAAGGAGAAAGGATTATTGATAAGTTGCATGATGATATTCTTATTGCCATTGTATCTTGCATGAGCCTCAAAGATGCCGTTAGAACAAGCGTTCTGTCTTCTAGATGGAGATATTTATGGATGTTTTCTGGAAAATTGGAGTTTGATGATAGGGATACTTCGACTGGAAAGATAATGAAAAGGGTAAATTTCAAAGCTTGGGTGAATCGTGTGCTCAAGTTGCATCGGGGTCCGCAAGTTGATAGTTTAGTTATTCGTTTTAGTACTAATTTATACTATCAAGCTAGAACCAGTGGAATTGATAGTTGGATATATTTTGCAATGCAAAAAAAAGTAAAAAGCTTCGAATTGAATTTATCTGTGGAGAAAGGCATTTTCCCTTGTTTCCCTTACAGGTTTCCTAACATTAAAAAGTTGTTATCACGTTCCGATCAAGTCAAATCGTTTGGTTTCCGCTCTCTTAGATCCCTCAGATTGGCTTATGTTGATATCGAGGACGAGGTTGTTCACTATTTTTTAGCCTCGTGTCCTTGTATAGAACAATTATGCATAAGGGCTTCTAACAAAGCAACGAAGAATCTTGAAATTGTTGATCCATTACCAAACTTGAAGGAATTGGAAATATCCGATTGTTGCAACCTCCGATTATATCTGCCACAAATCTTGTCTCGTGTACATATCAAGGAAGGAAAATCAGTCCACCGTTCAAGACAACTCCAAATTTAATAGAGCTAACTCTTGGAGGAGAGTTTTGTCAGTCGTTCGTTTATGAACCTAACAAACACTCGAGTTATTCAGACCAATTGGTGAAGCTTGTGCTGAATTTTCAAACCGTGGTAGGTGGTCAAGCCACCATTATCTTTAATGAAATACTAATCTTCGGAATCATAACTACCAATAACATTTTCTTGTATTTATTAACTCTTTTGTTAGGGTCGTGAGAGAACTATTGCTTCTCCTGATTTGCATCAGTTATACTCTCTCAAGCGGCTCGAATTGACTGTTTTGTCAATGAATTGCCGGAGCCTTTTATTCTTCACGTCATTGATCAAGTCATCTCCTAACTTACAAGAGTTTAGAATCAAGGTAAAATGTTCTCAATACCGTGATCTGACTTTATGGTACATGTTTAACATATAAACTTCACTTTACCATATCCATACAGTTGCATTATGAACGTAACTCTGTTCGTGTTTGCTTGAGAATGCCTATCAATCTTTACTTAGCTTTTGAAATTTGTAATCATACTCGTTTTTCAACTTGTTTGAATGAAATATCCTGTTATTTTGGGGGTCGTATTATAATACACGGAGTTCTTCCTCTAGATCAGCTCGAATGTACAAAAACCAACTTCAATGATGTACTTAGACTTGCTAGAATAGCTCGTCTACTGCAAACATTTTATCGTCTATGTTTTAGTTTTCTGTTTTGTCCCACTATAGTTTTTTTGCACAAATAGTAGAAAATTAACTTTCAATCTATAGGAAAGAATCCTATTCCTAATGTTTTTATTTTTTTTATTTTTTTTTTTCTTTTCAGATAGAGTACTTGACATACAACCAACTATTGAAGGTACTCAGATTAAAATTCTGGTTTTTGTCGAATTCAAATTTATTACTTTAGTAATGTTCCATTAACTACTACATTGTTCTTGTTCATGACAGAGAGGAAGTACGCAGCTTTTTCCGGTTGTTTCATCAGTGATGACAGCTGAATTTCAACATAAAAATCTCAAGGTGATTGAATTGTCCGGGTATGTTGGGATCACAAGTGAAGATGAGTTCATTTTGCATTTAATTAAGGTTGCCCCATCACTGGATGTGGTTTTTATCGATACACAAACTGATCATCATGCGAAAGAAAATTATGACCGGTTTGGGACAAGTCCAGACTGGCAGGACTGCCAGTTAAGGCTGTACGCGATGTACCGTGCGGAGGGATTGGCAAGGACTTGCATATCGCAAATAAAATTTGTTATAACATAATAATTATATGTTATTATAACTATTAATAATATGCACCATTGAAACTGAGATTTTTTTTTTTTTGATATTGGATTGGATAAGAATGTCATGTTTGGTTTTTCATGAATTGGACGAATATGTAATTTGTCCAAAATACCCTTCAATTCAACAAATAAACGAAAGAGGGATTTTAATTTTTATCGTCTTCCATGGGAGTTCATACTTCATACAAGCTCTAATTGTTGGATTATGAATGGAGTTGCCAAATATATGGGGACTTGCCCAAATCTGGAGTCATTAATGCAAAACCAACCTTCGTTATCACCATCGAGCTTTAATCTCGCCACCCAAATCCGGAAGTTTGGCTCTCAAAATAACTAATGAATAACATGTTTTCTCACAAAACTTAAAATAACTAATGAATAACATGTTTTCTCACAAAACTTATTAAGAATTGAAATAATGAATTAGGAAAATTACAGTTTTTGCCCATCAAGTTTGCACCAATTTCATATTTGGTCCTCTATGTTCATAAAACAACATATTTGGTCTCTTATGTTTCAGTAATTTAACACTGTTGGTTGCTCCCCAATTTACCGTTAGATAGTCAGCTAAGGAAGCCATAGGAACATGCTTGATTCCGTCAGTACAAATGAAACATTGACGGAAATGACTAAAAGTGCTGATTTTTTTAAACATAAGAGACCAAATATGTATTTTGAAAACATAGGGGACCAAATGTCAAAAAATTGTAAATTTAAGGGATGGAAAATCTTTTCCTAATGACGTGTTTGGGCTTTCAATTCAAAAACATGCTTTAAAACTAAACGACGTAGGATCCAATTAAGTTTTTCTTTAACCTAATTTCAGAAGTTGAATCGACATGAAATTGTTCGTCTTTCTCGCTAATTCAGATTGGTAACGTACCTAATGTCAAAAGTTTGAGGCCTGTTGAGCACAATTCAGTTGAATTTCCGACATAATTTTCATATTGTATATTTATAACAGCAATTGATTATTTTTCTTTTTTTATTCGAAGCTGATAAAAATGTCATCTTTTGCCACATTAATTCACCGAGGCTTGTGATTAAGATGGAGACGAAGAAGCATAAACAGGAGGTTTGTTGGGAATTTTTATTTTTATTTTCGAAATTGCAGCTGTGGTTATATTTATTTAGTTTGATAATTTTTTTTTTCATGCAGTGTAACCTCGATATTAATTGCTTAAATACTAATTTCTCATAGTCGCGACTCGGTAAAAACGTATTAAATTACTACTTCGATAATTTTTTTGCTAAATAAATAGTATTTTGCAAGTTCCGACTATATTAATTTATATACGTAGTGTTGAAGACTAATAGAATTTGTAAATTTTTACCATGTACATTGTTCCTGGGATTGATAAGTTGCATGATGAAGACTAATAGAATTTGTAAATTTTAATCATGTAGATTGGTACTGGGATTGATAAGTTGCATGATGATATTCTGATTGCCGTTCTGTCTTGTATGAGCCTCAAGGATGTTGTTAGAACAAGTGTTCTTTCCTCGAGATGGAGATATTTGTGGATGTTTACATCTGGTACATTGGATTTTGATGATTGGAATACTTCGACTGGAAAGATAATGAAAAGGGAAAAGTTCAAAGCTTTGGTGAATCGTGTGCTCAACTTGCATCAGGGTTCGCGGGTTGATAATTTAGTAATTCGTTTTACTAATTTATGCTATCAATTTAGAACCAGTGAAATTGATAGTTGGATACATTTTGCAATGCGAAAGAAAGTAAAAGGATTTGAATTGGATTTTTCAGTGGATGATGGTTTCCATTGTTGTTACAAGTTTCCCAGCATTGAGGAGCTGTTATTATTATCACCATCTTCCGCTTTTGGCTCTCTAAGATGCCTTAAGTTGGTTGATGTTGATATCGATGATGAAGTGATTCGGTATCTTTTAGCCTCGTGTCCTTATATCGAACATTTATGCATAAGGGATTCCGATGCTACAATGAATCTTGAAGTTGTTGGTTCATTACCAAACTTGAGGGAATTGGAAATATCCAACTGTCTGAACATTAGAAGTATGGAGATATATGCCACAAATCTTGTCTCGTGTACATATCAAGGAAGGAAAATCAGTTCACCGTTCAAGAATACTCCAAATCTAACTGAGCTAACTCTAGGCGGGAAGTTTTGTCATTCGTTCGCGTATGAACCTAACAAGCACTCGAGTTATTCAGACCAACTGGTGAAGCTTGTACTGAATTTTCAAACCGTGGTATTATGCTCTCTCATGTAATGAATAACTAATCTTAGCTAATTGTAACTAAACTCGATAACTTTTTCTTGTCTTAATGCTTTTGTTAGGGTCGTGAGAGACCAATCGCTTCTCCTGATTTGCATAAGTTATACTTTCTCGAGCGGCTCGAATTGAATATTGTGTCAATAGGTTGCCGAAGCCTTTTCTTCTTCACATCATTGATCAAGGCATCTCCTAACTTACGGAAGTTTAAAATCAAGGTGAAATGTGCAAATATCTAATTTTTATGTTGCATGTTAAAATATGATATCCATATGAAATTTGTAATTAAGCGTGTATTTTTTATTTTATTTTTTAATTTCCTAATGTTTTTTTTTTGCAGATAGAGTACTTCACTTACGACCAACAATCTACAGCACTCAGATTAAATGTATGGCTTTTATCAAATACATATTTGTTTTGTTTAATACTTTTGTGAAACTCATATTTATTAGTTTAGTACTTTGTTCTTGTTCATGACAGGGAGGAAGGATGGAGCTTTTTCCGGTTGTGACGTCAGCGACGACAGGTGGATTTCGTCATAAAAATCTGAAGGTGATTGAAATGTGTGGGTACATTGGGCTCAGAAGTGAAGATGAGTTCATTATGCAATTAATCAAGGTTGCTGCCCTGTCACTTGATGTGGTTTTTATCGATACACAGACCGATTATCATTTTTATTGTGCGAAAGAAAGTTATGGCACTAATGCTTTACAGAGAAGTTCGGAGTTGTACGATCGCCAGAGGCGGCATGCTATTTGTTGTGCAACGGATTTGAAAAGGAAATGTATTTCGCAAATAAAATTTGTTATAACATAATATTTACATGTTATTATTTTTTCGAGCAGACTTCATTTTGACTTGTTGAAGTAAACTGGATCACGTTGCATGAGGTACCAAAATTGTTTATTTTTTGCAATAACCTACCTTGTGTAATTTCTAATTGCCGTAGTAGTTGTCGTTAGATCAACATTAATTCACGAATATTCAAAATAAAATAACTACCATACATTTTTTTCAACGAAAGAAACTGACTGAATATTTTAGTTTAATTTTTTAAGAATACAATATACATGTTTTTTTCTAATAATAAATAAAATGTAGCCTTAATAATGATCTTTGGTGGTGCTGCCGGCCGCTCCATTTGTTCCTGGTGGATGGGTCGGTATTGGTGGCTGGTTAAGTTCCATAAATGGCACATTTGCTCACAATTGAGAAATATGGAATTGGGGTAGAAAGGGAAGAAGAAATCAATTGGCTCGAATTAGGGGTCGGGTCTTAAAGAAGAAAGGGGAATTTGAGATATTGCTAGCTGAAAACGACGCCGTTAGTGTTGGATTTTTATTGGATGATGAAAAAGGAACAATGATTCTATTTTGGATTGGTTGAATTTCAAGAAGCTCAATTGCAGTTGAGGTATTTCTTCTTTGGATGTTTATGTAGTGACATAAACATGCTAATTACTGTTGCAGCCCCTGCTTTTGCTCTTTCGAAAGGCAGCTATTATTATACGAGAAAAATCGAATGTTGAGCGGGTGCACGAGGCTTATGTGTATATGAATTTACGCACTAAATCCTATTGATCTATTTATGCATGATATACTATTTGTTTTCAGTTTTAAGGTAAATTATATTGTGCCATATTTCGGGTGCAGGGTCCTCTTAAGTGGTGGATTTGCTATTATGGGAACCCGACGCAATTCCACATTGAACTTCAGTTTGCTTACAGAGGGACTGGAATTGGAATCCGAATGGCGAAATCCAGTGATCTTCCATAACTTGGATGCTTTCGGAGGTGCTGTACGATGTTGGCATGCACACGATCGATGTCCCTGGAGGTAAGATCTTCGATATCGAGTTCTTATTAATATTACAGATCTTCGATACCGACTCAACTGTACATTGAATGAGACGGTTTGACGGTTAATTAACAAAAAAAGTTTAGAGGTCGAAAAGGGGTCAATTGTCGGATAGAATCAACCCATGAATAACGTGTACAAAAATAATGATTCAAATCAATAGGCTAGGGCTTCAATATACTAACAAATGGAATAAATACAAAAACTTACAATAAATTGAAACAATATTAAACATATCAGAAATTAAAATAATGATTGGACTAAAATCACGTCAATTCCAATAGGCAAATCTCTGTCTTCTTTGTTGCCTGCAGGCTGCAGCATTTCGTTCACCTCCGTATAATACCTCCCCAATTAATAAAAGTCACATATACACACACACACATAAAAATGTAATAGAGTTTCATCATTCAATCGGATGTTCTCGAGCAAATTTCTCATAGAGACAAAGACCATTCAGAAATGTACTATAGTCACACATCTGGACAATAACGTGGCTGATGTGCAGCTGCAGTTATGTGGTCTGAATTCGGACTGAGGTCTCCATTATCACTTGCCGTTTCTTGATCTGACGTGACCGAAACTACTGTGCTGCTACAACAACGATCTTGATTTTCTCCGTCTTCTTTAGAACGAAAAGCTTTAGGGTCTCTCTGATCGAAATGCTTGGAAATCGCGCGTACTTTGGACCAAGTTGTTGTGCCAGAGTTTGAGATGACCCTCCGAATAAAATCTCTGTTATTGTAGAGATATGACGCTAGTAATAGTACAAGACAAATCCCTGTGATTCCACCTGTTACTCCAAACAAGATTGCGAAACTTTTCAGGCTGATTTGTGTTGAATGGTCCTCTGATGTATCTTTGCACGTCGATTCTTTTATCCAACGGCCCCTTATTTCAGTGAGTTTTTGGTCATCTGTTAGTTTAACGATTGCGCGAGAGACATCAGCAACTAATGGTGACCCCTTAGGGAACAGCTGTCAGTTTTCGGAAAACAAGGTTATCTCATAAATTATAAATATACGTATTGGTATTGAAATATAGGCAGAGGTTGAATTTTTTTCTTATTAATACTTACAAAGGCAATGCCCTCGGTGTCATAAGTTGTGTCAACTCTCGCGTACTTGTTGCAGTACTTGGATAAGAATAGATTGGTGTAAGAAGTGCGAGAAAGCAACGCCTTAATGCTTCCATTACTCAAGGCATTATCAAATTCGTCTGAAGTTCTATAACGTATGATCTTGGAATCGTCGAATCCCAGCCCTATCAAATATTGAATAATGAAAGAGCCTTCGCGGCATCCAACATTGTCTTTGTTTTCGACAAGCATAGCTACAGTTATGGTAGCATTTACAGGCTTGGGTACTGTTAATATAGAAGAAAGATTTGCCGTGTAAGTTGAGGTCAATATCAGGACAACAAACACCCACACGACTAACACCAGTCGAGCTAAATTGCTCACTATTTTTTCCCCTACAACAAGCATAAATACAACTTGTTAAAAGTCAAATACAACCTCAAAAAAACTATGTATGATTAGTTAATTATTATGAGTACAAGAATTACTTACTGTTGGCAAATACTAACGACATGAAGGGGATGTAAACGATGAGGCCAACATGTTCCGATGGGGGACCTCTGAAAGCTTCGTTAAACCTATGCTCGAGAATCCATAGAGACAATCCGGTGAAAATGAAAAGGGCTATGGCAGTTAACCACAGTTTACCTTCTAGGGGCTCCAAGAATATTCCTGCTCCATTGTTATCCTCATTAAAAACATTCTGTGTAATGGTAACCCCACCGTCTTCAATCGGAAGAGTGAAGTCGACATATTCTGATCTCATTTCTGTGATTGTTATGTCTCCAACAGCAGCATCAAAGCTCTATATATAAAGTACCGAAAAGAAAAAATAAATAAAGGTCATGCCAAACAGGAATATAAGTACAAAATTCATGTTTGTTTTATGTCTTACCCCATTTTGAACTTCACGTGACAAATCGTCATAGTTCCCAGCACTTGAGCCATCGGAATTTACAAACGGGACATATTCGTATCTGACTGCATAAGGTAGTGCAGCCATGACAGAATCAAACAAATCTATGTACAATCCACTTATTTTGGTACTATTTGTTTTTGGATCCGTTTCTACTTTTATGTATTCTGGAAAACCAGCTACAGCTGGAATTCCAACTCTGAGCTTTTTACCGCTTACTGGGACCTCCCATCCCTTTGGAACATTCCTCGATTCTCCGGGCCATATAATAATCTCCAATTTCTCACCTGAAAGACCTGTCGCGTTCGCATTTGTTTGACTTGAATTTTGCAGTAACGGTGTCCATATTCCAACTTCTCTCAACTTCTTTCCATTTATATTCAATATTTGGAAAGATGATGACTCTAGTTTTCCATTTACCAAATGGAATTTCCCTGAGAGACCTGTGAAATTAGTTTCATTCATTGCTGCGAGAAGTTGTGGACCTGTCTGTGATTTTCCAGTAATAAACATATAGCTAGAGTTAGAAACACTTGTGTTTTGCAAATAACTCGACTCCCTAAATCCGATTTTTTCAACAGCCATAGCCAATGCCCACAAAGTATCGTATGCCCATAGCCCATAAAGATTCATCTCTGGATTAATATCTGGAACAAGAGGCCTTACACCAAGAACTCCTTGCATGGACTCTACAATGTTTGAATCCAATGAATAGAACAAATTCATGAGCCCGGTGGTTACAATCCACACATAGCCTTCACTCATCATTTCTGCTTCCTTTGCTTTCAGGAAGATTCTAGAAGCAAGACCGCTTGTAGTATGCACCACAAACACCCTTGTCTGCATAGTTTTCATCTTGTATAACTCTTGAAGGATGAAATCATCGGTTGCAGAGATAGGGATAACGCTTCTGTATGAAACTCGGGCATTTACTTGTTGGAATGCATTAGAGAGATAAGGAGTAATGCCAATACCATAATCTGAATCTTCATATATCAAAACAACCTGACTCCATTTGAAGTACTTAATTATGGCGGCAATAGCATCAACTTGAGCACCATCATTTATGGCTGTTTGAACAAAATAGGAATCTTTAGGATAGTAAGTAGGAGTTGTCGCAGAGAAAGAAACGACCGGCACGTTTGCTGCATTTCCAAGGCCGATCACAAAGTATGCTTGTGTAGATGTTTGAGGACCGATTATGGCATCAACTTGTACATCCTTCAACAAATTGATAGCTGCATATATACATAGGATAGAATAATGTGAACTTTTGAACATTTTTCTACCACAAGTATCGAGATGAAAAGTTAATAAGTCCCTAAATAATTATATACTTTTGTAATAGATTGATAATGCCCACGGTTCTCAAAAAAAAGCAAGTATATATATGTAGGAAAAGGGAAGATTAGATACCACTAGTTGCAGCACCGGTGACTCGTCCTCCTGAATCCCTTGGATGAAGCACAATTCTTGTCGAATAATTGGCATGAGATGAATAAAAATCGGAGAGAGCTGATAACAAGCTGGTGTTGCCTATGCGTCCATTTGTGGAATTTGCATCAAGAATAACACCAACTTGAAAAGTAGTATTTCGCTGTGAATTGCACAATGATAGAAATAGACTAAGTAGTGAGAGAGAGATGAATACATGCATTTTCATGTTCTGCAATTTTGATCTTATTTTCTGATCAGGCAATCCAATCCAGTGTATGCATATATTTATGCATTAGCATAATTATCTTGAATTGTTAAAAGTCCACTAAAATTATAACCTGTATCCTAATCTTTGGCAGGCAATTAAATATAGATAGATGTTGCATCACTACCTCTGTAACTCCATAAAAATAAGGTAACTACTCATGAATAATTCGAGGTTGACTACTCTTTAATTCCATGATGTTGATGAATTCAACATGATGTTTGAGTACCAGATTTCCGGACTAATTAAAGTCAATGGAAAATCTAACATGGCTCTTCTAATGAGTGAGAAGCTCATAACCAAATAAAAAATAAAAAAATCCCATTGTACATGAGTTTAATATTTAATATAACATATATAGCTGTCGGATGCAATCAACACTTAAGATAGACCTTACTCTTACTCTTTCATAGTAGACTGAGTCTAAATTCAGATTGCACCTCGTTTTTTTGAACTATATTCATGTAATATGAGATAATATATTTCTCAAGTATCTTATAATTATAAAATATGTCTAACGTACGGGACCAATTAAAAACATTGAGAGAAGATGTCGAGTTTTGATAAATCTGTCCCGTTGCTATCTATCTCTATCAATTTGTCAAGTAAAATTACTCGGTTCTTGATAGCTAAATTGAGGGTTGATTCTTGATGACCCACTCCACAACTTTTAAAATGTTTGAATGTGATATCTATCTTCATACGTTAATCAATAATACTTTAAATAGCGTATTGGTTTGGTCATGTATTAGAAGACTATGTGATAATATGACTAGATAACTAATCATATAGTCGACTACACCAACGAACTAGGGCCGTGGATGACATATTCGAATATACATATCAAGAAAAGTAGACGATTTAGAGTGTAACATAAATTAGTAAAGTAAAGCAATTGTCACAATAGTAACTTTGTAGCAGACTTGCTGGAATTATATTGATACGTGCAATACAGAGAAGTTCACAAGCCTCTTGACAGCCATCAGTGCTTATTCAGAAGTATCTCTGACAATTATCATTAGAGGCTGTTTGTTTATACGCATCATTTACATGGTCGACAACGGAAGTTTTTCCAATACAATCACAATAAAAATATAGAAAGAGAAATGAGTTTGAATGTAACCAAACAGTAGTGTAAGAGTAGTAATTAGTTTCAAGTACATAGATAGGCAAAAGCTAAAAATTCAGGAGTAAAACAATCTTGAACCAACGAAGCAAAGCAAGCAAAGTATGTGTGTCAAGAAAATAAACAAACAAACAAATTACTACTACACTACCCTGATATTTTCACTTGATGGCGTTACTTCCCTGCTGGAAGTACAAATGTGGTGATGCACATTTTGATTTCGCGACGCACTAATTTCTCTGCCATGATCCCGAAAAGATCTGGGGTCTCTTTGATCGAAGTGCTTGGAAATTGAGCGTAGTTTGGACCAAGTAGTGGCGCTGGAGCTAGAGACCCTTCGAACAAAATCTCTGTTCTCGTAGAAATACGAGACTAGAAATACCAATAGGCAAGTCCCTGTGATCCCCGCTGTTATTCCAAACAGGACTCTGAAACTTTTCAGTTTGACACTTCTCCATTTGTAATCGGAGGGATCATATTTCTTAGGTGCCAAAGTTGTTATCCATTTTTTATATGTTCCTGAAATATTGTGACGTTCTGTCAGTTTGATTATTGCACGAGAGACATCGGCTACTAATGGTGACCCTTTGGGGAATACCTGTAAATTTTTGAAAAGAACTAATGATTGTTATTACAAGTATGAAAATATAGACAGTGAAAGAGGTTGAAAGAAATCAAATACTTACAAAGGCAAACCCCTCACTAGGATAGGTTGGGCCAACTTTCATGCACGTCCTGTTACACTGCTTGGATAAGAAGAGATCGGTGTAAGGAGTGCGAGAAAACATGGCCTTTATGCTGCCATTATTCAAGGCACTATCAAAATCCTTTGGACTTGTATAAGTCTGGATCTTCGAATCGTTGAATCCAAGCCCTTTCATGAACGTACAAACGAAAGAGCCTCGGCGGCACCCAACAGAATATCCGCCTCTAGTAAGTTTACTTACATCCGTGTCGGCATTTTTAAGCTCGATATGCGTAAATCTTGCGGAAAGATTTGCTGTGTAAGTTGCACTCAATACCAGGACAACAAACACCCAAACGACTAACACCAGTCGAGCTGAATTGCTCACTATCTTTTCCCCTACAACAAAAGTATATATTTAAATGATTGATTACTATAAGCCAACAACAATTAAAGACATCCACGTGTGTGCCTGAATGGAGGAAAGAAAGATTAATTACTCACTGTTGGCATGCACTAATGACATGAAGGGGATGTAAAAGATGAGGCCTAGGTGTTCTGAAGGGGGCCCTCGGAAATCTGGGTTTAACCGATGTTCAAGAATCCACAGAGCCAGTCCAGTGAAAATGAACAGGGCTATGGCAGTTAACCATAGGTTTTTATTGAGGGGCTTTGTGAATAAATCCTTGCTTTTGTCGTCGAACTCGATTTTCTGTGTGATGGTAATCCCTCCAAGTGCAATTGGAAGAGTAAAGTCGACATATTCTGATCTTGCCGCTGTGATCGTTATGTCTCCAACAGCAGCATCGAAGTTCTGAAATCATGTCATAGAGAAAGAAACATGAATGATAGAAGCACAAATATATTCAAGTTATGAACTCAAAGATAATCAATCTTGGTGTTGATTACTTTACCCCAATGAATACTTGGTTCGCCAAACTATCGTAGTTCACCGCACTTGTGCCATCCGATGTTTCAAACGGGACATATTCATATTGGACTACATACGGTAGTGCTGCCATGACATAATTAAACAAATCTATATACAATCCACTCACATTACTACTATTTGTTTGAGGATCCATTTCTACTTTTACAAATTCGTCAAAACCAGCTTTTGCTGGAACACCAACTCTAAGCTTTTTACCACTTGGTGAGACCTCCCAACCCTTTGGTACATTCGTCGATTCTCCAGGCCATGTAATATTCTTTGGAAAAATTGCCGTGTTCGCATTCATTCGACTTGAACTTTGCAATAATGGTGTCCACGATCCAACTTCTCTAAGCTCCTTTCCATTTACATTCATTATTTGAAAGGGTGATGGCTCTAGTTTCCCATTAACCAATGTGAAATTCCCAGAGAGTCCTTTGAAATCGGTTTCCAACATTGCTCCCCGAAGATTCTGACCTCTTTGTGATGTTCCAGTAATAAATATGTCGGTATAGTTAATTGCACTTGTGTTCTGCAAATAACTTGGCTCCCTGAATCCAACTTTCTCAGCAGCTTGAGCCAATGCGCTTAAGGTATCGTATGCCCACAACCCATAAAGGTTGATCTCTCGTGGTACAGGAGTTCCTGGATTAATCTCTGCAAACTTTTTCTTCCACCTTATAGTTGTAGAATTGAGTGTAGGCGAACTTGGAACGAGGGGTTTTACACCAAGAACTCCTTGCATAGACTCCTGAACACTTGAATTCAGAGAATAAAACAAATTCATGATACTGGTGGTCACTATCCAGACATAGCCTTCACTCATCATTCCCGCTTCCTTTGCCTTGAGGAAGATTTGAGAAGCAAGAAGGGTTGTAGTATGCACCACAAACACCCTTGTCTGCATATTTTTCATCTTGTCTAGCTCTTGATCAATGATGGAATTATTTTCCAAGATTAATGGGATAACACTTCTGTACGAAACTCGAGCATTTACTTGTTGAAATGCATTAGACAGGTAAGGTATAATGCCATTACCATAGTCTGAATCTTCATACACAAAAATAATTTGATTCCAGTGAAAGTACTTAACTATGGCAGCAATAGCATCAACTTGAGCAGCATCATTTATGGCTGCTTGAAAAAAATAGGGAGGTTGACTGAGAGAAGGACTGGTTGCCGTGAAAGAAATGACGGGCACGTGTGCTGCATTTCCAAGACCAGACACAAAGTTTGCGTGTGTAGATGATTGAGGACCAATAATGGCATCGACTTGCACATCCTTCAACAAATTGAGCGCTGCATGCATATATCCAACGGGAGATAGATAATCATGTGAGAGTCACACAAACATAAAACAAGCGAGTATTTTTCGACAAAGAATGGTTTGGTCAACTAGGGGAGACAATAAGATTAGCATCTATAGCTTTAATAAATCAATACAAACAAAAACAGAACAAAAAATGGAGCAGAAGGGAAGGATTAGATACCACTAGCTGCAGCAACGGTTACTTGAGGTCCCGAATCCCTTGGATGAAGCACGATTCTTGTCGCGTAACTTGAGTTAATTGAATAAAAATCGGAGAGAGCTAATAACAAGCTGGTGTTGCCTATGCGTCCGTTTGCGGTATTTGCATCAAGAATCACACCAACTTGAAAGGTAGTATTTCGCTGTGAATTGCACAATGATAGAAATAGACTAAGTAGTGAGAGAGAGATGAATAAATGCATTTTCATGTTCTGCAATTTTGATCTTATTTCTTGATCAGGCAATCCCCATGTATACACACATACATATACGAAGGAACAATTAACTAAGTTGAATCGATAAAGTTTCATTAAACAAAAAAAAATGAAGGGTAGAAAGATTCATTAGCATAATTTTATTTTGAATTGTTAAAAGTCTACTCAGATTATAACATATCCTATTATTTGGTAGGCAATTAAATATAGATAGGACAGTTTCTCAGCATTTTCTTTCATTTCTAGAAACGAGAATTTAGTGCGTCATTTTCATGAATTAGTGATGAGTTTTTTCTGCAAGAAATAAACCAGCATTCGATCATATTGAGGGATTCAAAATCTCTTGGAATTAAGAATTGATTTTTCATTTTTCTGCCCAACTGAACGATTATTTACCCGGTAAATATACAATCTTTTTGTCAGATTACTTCACCAATTCATATATACAAAACCCAATAAAAAATGAAAAATCGGAAACAATGTTTGTAAAATTTCGCATTCTCAGCCGTAGTGTTCAATTGGTAGACAAAGAAAATGTACTATATTTACACATTTTATATGTTTTTTCTTTTCAAGGTGGACAAGAACTCGGCTGAAGATGTGCAGCCAAAATCGCGCGGTCGGAACTTGGACTAACCGATCCATTTTCACTTGCCGGTACAGTGCTAAAATCATCTTGATGCACATTATAATCTCAATACGCATTAAAATCTGGCGATGCATTTCCGCTCTCTTCTTTCGACCGAAAAGATTTAGGGTCCCTCTCATCGAAATGCTTTGAAATGATTTAGCTACTAAATCAATTTTTTTTTTTTTACAATTAAGCGACTTAGTGTTACGAATAATAATGTTACCATAGATGAGTTGCCTGATGAAGTACTTGTTGCCATTCTGTCTTTTATGAGCCTCAAAGATGCTATGAGGACTAGCGTTTAGATGGAGATATTTATGGACGTGATACAGATTTGGAATATTTATTCTTTGTAAGAATCCTACTCATGCCTAAAGTCAATTGAATTCCATCATGAAAATCTGAAGGTAGTTGAAGTAGCTTTCATTTATTTTTTAAGTTTCTTGCCATCACTTGTGTTTTCATAACAAAAAAAAAAAAGAAAAAAGAAAAAAAAGTAATAAGATAATGAATCACGTGTTTGGGCTTTCGAACATGTTAGGCTGAACTTCAAGCTATCAAATACCCAAACACATGTAGGCCAGGGCCCAGTAATCAGTATTGGGCTTTGAAAGTTCAAATATAAAAAATAGTACAAACAAAACCATATCCCCAATCAAAGTCTAATAATTTTCTATTTGAGTTGTATTAAAACTATATTTTATCCATAGAATTCTAACTAAATATTGTCAATTTTTTTTTGTTCACTTCAATAATTTATACTCCCAAATAAATAGGGATTATTGCAATTTTTTTTAATAATAACAGGGGATTTTATGTAATTTTATGCAAAGATGGAAAAGTAATTTCTGAAAATATATAATTTGAGTACTGAAATGATTTGTGCAGGCATAAATTAAACATTCAGGCACATTTTTTACCATTTCTCAAAAACCAAAAGGTAAAAATCTCAAAAAACTCTCTCAACCCTCTCGATTTTCTTTCGCAAAGCCCGTGCAAATCGTCAACAGATCGGAGGTAATTTTTACGTTTTTACGATCCTCTTGTTATGTAGATTACGAATCCGAAAAAAAAAACGAAAAAAATCGAGCTTAGCAACACTCGTGTGAATTTACACGAGCGTAGCCAAGCCCGATGTGTTTCGTCGCACGAGTGGGACTCATAAGCAACATAAGAGGTAGGATTGTAAAAAACGTAAAAAATTATCCTCCGATCTGGTCACGATGTGCACGTGCTTTTGGAAAGAAAATCGAGA
>NW_012194881.1:7859-238440 GCF_000504015.1 Erythranthe guttata | reverse complement strand
AGCTTGATTCTACGCTCGGAAGCAAGGACATCTCGGTCTTCAATGCGATCCGGATCTTCCGGATTGTCCCCCTTTCCACTCAAGGCTTTCATTAAGCTCTTGCCTTTTCCGGCAACTTGACTCATAAGACTTTTCCCCCGACCTCCTGCCATCTACATTTTTAATAAGCACTTTATTAATTTTTCATTTAAGAAAAAAAAAGAATTTAAATTAGGAAAAAAAAAAAGTGCTCGCATGTTTTTGCACGAGCACAACAAATTTTTCTTTTTTTTTTTTTTTTTTTTTTTTTTTTTTTTTAATAAATTAATTAGTTTAATTAGAAGGTGTGCTCGTGCAAAAACATGCGAGCACTTTTTTTTTTTCATTATTTAAATTCTTTTTTTTTATTATATGAAATATTAATAAAGTGCTTATTTAAAATGTAGATGGCAGGAGGTCGGGGGAAAAGTCTTATGAGTCAAGTTGCCGGTAAAGGCAAGAGCTTAATGAAAGCCTTGAGTGGGAAGGGGGACAATCCGGAAGATCCGGATCGCATTGGAGACCGAGATGTCCTTGCTTCCGCGCGTAGAAGAAAGCAGTTAGCTCGAGAAGTAGCGTTACAGCGGGAAGAAGAGAGACTGAGACGAGAAGCTGTTGCAGCTGGAGCCGGACCCTGTACATTGCCACATGCCGACGACGATAATATGGATACTGACGAGGAGATGGAGGAAGATGATGGGCCAGCAGATGCATTTCAGGATCGTAGAGGTGGTCGTGCCTTACCCTTTCCGCAGCTGCCTGGTCCTGCGTACTTGGAGGGTCCGTGCGAGGGAGGGCCGCAAAATTTAGAGTTTATGCGATGGTTCAAGTCGCATATAGCGATGTACATTTGGGAAGGATATGTAAGTTTTTCTGTCAACACGTGCTTTACATAATTCTTATATTATTCATTTTTTTTAGCTAACAATACATGCAATATTTTTCAGGAGCGCCGTGAAACTACACGGTGCGAGTCGAGGACCAAAGCACTCGAGGACTACCGCGGCCCGCAGGATAACACGATGATTGCGAGGTTGGAGGCAACATGTCTTTACCACTTACGAGACTGTTTTCTGAAGAGGATGAACAAGAACCTCATGCTAGCTTTCGTGGAGAGGTGGCAGCCGGAAACGAACAGTTTCCACATGCCATGGGGCGAGATGACGATCACGCTCCACGATGTCGCTTTCATCCCAACTTGGTGTTACCCAAGAATTTTGACGCGTTTGCCTCAACGTTTCTGTTTATGTGATATAAACATAACATGTGATGCGAACGTGGAAACACGTTTGGCAATGCTTTCAGTAGGCCCAGCTCACGATCTGTCAGTATCACTTCTGGTTCTATCCCGATTGGTAATATGTCTCGCAAACATCGCAATGTCCATGCATAAGTGTCCCCATCTTCACGTGACATAAAAGCAACGGCAATAGTGAAGTTCCTTCCCACGGGAGTAACCCCAATGATCTCCAAAAGAGGCATTTCATATCTACATGAAGGTAATTATAATTTAGTCAACTCTTATATATATATATAATAAATGTAATACACATTTAAATAATTATTACCTGTTAGTCTTGTACGTGCAATCCATCAGGATGACGTATGGAAATAACAATCCATCAGGATGACGTATGGAAATAACTGCAAAAGCTTTATTGAATCAGGGTGCGCAAACATAACGTCTTGCACTGTATCACCAGCTGGATTTGTTCGATGCCATTTGTTGTATCCACTCTCACTTAGTTCGTGCCACAGATGTTGTATAACTGTTTTTCCTTTCATTTCCTCTCGTCTAATTTTCTGTGATTCATTGTACACTTCTCTCAAGGACGCAGCCGTATCCGGATTCATCTGCCTCAGATGATGCAAAATTTCCTTCGGCTTCACATGGCTCTTTTTCAGTATCTTTGTCACTTCTCGTTGCTCTTCAGTAAGGCGACTTAGCGAACGTAGTCCTTGTGGATATTTATGAGGATTATGATTGTGCTTGCCATTTTTGATGGTAAGACGCCATAATCCATCACGACCCTCTTTACCCCATAGCGCAAAAGGACATTTACACTTTATTGAACCGGACTTCCGGCTTGTTTCGACCTCTGCATTTTTTCCTCGACTCTTATAGGCTCTTTTGCAAGTCAAATATTGTCGGCCCTCGTGGTAAGACTGTCGCCTAATCTCATGTCCATGACTGATGGCCATATTCATCGCCCACTCGACTAGTGCATCTTTACTATCAAATGCAGTCGAAATTGTGAAAAATTCACTGAAATCATGTAGCTCGAATGTTTCAATATCTTCATCCACATCTATGTATACTTCCTGTTTTTATATTAATGTAATTAGCAAATTATAAAACTAAAGAATAAAAAAAAAAAAAAAAAAAAAAAAATAGCAAAACCCCGAACCCGACCCGAACCCGACCCGAAATAACCGGGTACCCGGTTGCCGGGTACCCGGTTATCTCGGGTCGGGTTCGGGTAATATTTTTTTTGCAAAAAACCCGAATAACCCGACCCGAATAACCCGAATAACCCGACCCGACCCAAATGCCCACCCCTAATATTAATGGTAAAGATCTACCCGGTGTATTTCACCCGGTGCAGGATCTCAAAAGCCGAAATTCTACTGCCTCTCACCGCCTCAGCCTATTTTCTCTCTCTCTGTCTACCTCTTTCTTTCTCTCTCTAGCTCCACTTTCCGACGCGTAATCATCCATCTACGGCTGCATTTCACTCTCGTCTCCATGGCTTCGCGCCCAGGGCAAGAAGATACGGTAACCAAACGAATAAAAAGATCAAACCTAATTCGAGTCCTCTTTCTCGCCAATTCAGACACGATGGTAAAAATATCATATTTTGACAGATTTCTTCATTCAAACATGGAGATGAACAAGCATAAAGTCGATCCAGATACACAAAACCCAAGGAAATGAATGAAGGTTTGTTGTGATTTTTTTTTTTTTTTTGTTTTTACATATTTATTTAGTTACATTACTATGAGAAATAAGAGCCTGAGAAGTTGATCTGCTTGTAGCATATCTAGTTCTTCTTTTTCTTTTTAAATTTATTTTTGCTGCATTTCATTTGTTAAAGCAAAATTTACATCCTTCAAGTTAGATGGCCTGTAAAAACAAAATTAACAAAGTTTCTGATGTACTTGTATTGCCAATCTGTGCTCTTTTTATCCAACGTAGCCTTCACCATAAATCATTGAATCTCATTCTATATAGACACGATCTAATTCCATTCAAGATAGCCTTCCATATCAGAGAATCATCCCTAGCATACCTACAGAACCACCCCCTCTCATTTTACTTGATATGATATGATGACTCTCATATCTGAAGCTATTACTTGTGAAAGAAAATGAGGTATGCTAGTTAGATGTTTTTAACAGCTCAACCATAACAGATTGTTAACAACTCTTGCTGTTTGGCATGAGTTTTTTAACATGTCAATTCCTTGAAAATCCGTGTCTCTACTGTTTTCTGAATAGCCAATACTTTGGCATTTGTGTTCCAGATATAGAATTTATCAATTGCCTTCATATATTTCTGTTTATAATTTATTATCAATGCATATGTCTCTCTGTTCTGTATGTGTGACACTATTTTTTCTTGTTTAGATAATGGAAACTAGTTGGGCTGAGATTGGGGAATGCATCAAACGCATGCTTTACGCTGTGTACCTTACCCAATGGCAGAATGATCGAAGAACACTTCTAACAGAGAAACGAGACCAGAAACTAGAGGTGATAAGGTCTTTGACTCAAAAACTTAAGACTCGTAAATTGGAGACCTCTGAACTTGCGGAGATTGAAACTCTTAGATTGATGTGGGATATGGGTTGGAAAAAGAAAATTCGGTTTACTTTCCCCTCAGACTGTGTAGATCGAGAGTACTACATAGACGTGATAGCTCGAAAGATGGGCTTGGAAAATCTGCATCCTTCTCGACTATACGAGTTGAATGGTCATCAATCTAATGGCTTCAATGTGAGCAATTTCAGATCTCTATCCAAGTATCGGTCTGATACTGCTTCAGCCCTTCTAAAACATACCATTCGTGACCTATCATTTCATGTCTTAAAGTCGAAGTGTCCAAACTCTGAATACTTGAATCACGTTACTCTCAGCTTCCCTTATTTCCAGCTCAATAAACTCAATTTTTCGTTTGCAATCAACAATCATACCTTCGTACTTTGCTTAGATCCATACGAACTGCATCAGGCAACATCCTTTCGTCATCAGAGGTTTTGAGGTTGGCCAGACGCTTGTCTGACATCTTTTTCTCCAATTTACGAGTCTTAAGTTTTTGAGTCAAAGACCTTATCACCTCTAGTTTCTGGTCTCTTTTCTCTGTTAGAAGTGTTCTTCGATCATTCTGCCATTGGGTAAGGTACTACATAGACGTGATAGCTCGAAAGATGGTGGGAAATTTGCATCCTTCTCGACTATATGAGTTGAATGGTCATACTGTTAGACAGCTCTTCCCTGGGAGGCCAAAGAGGCTGGATTTGCGATACGTGGTAAGATCTAAATTTAAATCATACATTAATTTTGTACTGTATACCAAATCTTATTTTAAGTTATATTCATCTTGGTTTTTTGACAATGCTCGGGACAGACTATAAGCCTGAGCAGGACAGTGAAATTGAAGGACTTCGTATGTTTACTGATGAATTGAAAGGTTCGTATGTTCATGCACTCACATATTTATCTTGAGTTTCTTAATAGGTTTTCGTCAAGTACCGGAACCTTACTAGCTAAATTAAATCCTTTTACCAGAAATCCTTTCTAGTGCAGGTCGCTTAAACACGTCAGACCGTTGCTTCATGTTAAAAATTTCTCCCATGGTAAACACATTCTAAGCATTAAAATTGACTGTATATTTTTGCTTTTTTAATCCTATCTCTCATCTCATGTTTTTCATTTCTTCTGTATTTCTACCAGGATGATGAACCAACTAATCCATCAGGTTAAGAGTCTGTGCAATGTTGTTCTTGTCAAGAACTCTGTTAGCTCTTGCTTTTTCTGCTAGAACTGATAGGCCTCGTCAAATTCTTTTCTTGCAGCTATAGTGGAATTCATCTTCTCGCTCCCGGAATATTATCAGCGACGAAACTCCACTTCTCAATTTGATAAGGTTACTTCTATCATATTCTAAGCCATGTTTTAGATGTCTGTTTTGGACAGCCTTTTATTCACTTTCTTATAATCAGTAAATTCTCGCTGTACTATATAACATGTTTGGGATAGATTTTTTATTAATTTGGATGTTCGGTTCTAGATATGTGTTTCTTCTTTAAAATAGTAATATCCAAAAGTAAAACCCTTTCGAGTTTAGAGGGTCAAAATATGCTTCATCATTTAATTGAGTAGAGGTAGGTTTAGGCAATATTCAGAACTGCTAAACTTTATTTGCTGTTTTATGCGTTGGTTTGGATTTTTTTTTGACCTAGAGTTAAAGATTTTTGGTTAATAATGCAAGCATACTTTGCCGAATTCTCACACATTTGGTTTTGAACTTTTCTCCATCTAAAACTTCATCATTTTTTGTTCTCAGTTTGAAAGGAATTGAAACGAGCGATCTTAAAGTTCTGAAAGAAAAGCTTGAACAAGAGGTAAAGTCCTTTAAACCCCTGTTGTCACTTTGCTAAATGTGTGTATCTTGGTACTGGTTTCTTTTCCTTTCAAACTACAGGATATGAAAGCTAGCTCTATAAAGCTTACGTCGAACGAGTTTCTCTGATTGCATGTACTAGTTTGAAGTGTTTACCTTGAATATATATTGGTCATGGTCAGATTTATTAATGATAACCTTATGTTCTTATTCAACAGAATTGGGTGCTATAATTTTTATCTCATCCATAAGTTATTCCACAATGCAAGCTATTTCAAAGTTTTTTTATGTCACAGGCCGCTAAACTTCTCGGTCAGACAATATTCTTCACATTGGTTAAAATGGCTAAGGAAATGCTTTCCGAGAAAGTATCTAATGTAGCTGGAGACGAGGGTGCTGAGGAAGATCAGACCGCAATAGACAAGGTATTCACTTCAAGATATGCTTACTTTTTGTTCTTAATTTATAGGATAAATCCATATTCTTACTGCGGCATGATGCTGATTACTCTAGGAAAGAAAATCTCAAAATGATGGCGAGGATGTTCTTGGAATTTTTATATCAATTTACTTAGGTAAAGTATTTTAGAGGAAAAAATATTACGCGAAAACGACGAAAAAATGAGTTTTCTTCAAGTCTCGCTACCAAACAAAAGTGAAGAAATGAGTTTTTCAAAAATCCTTTTTCAAAAATCCTTTTTCATTGCTGTTCTCCTTTTGAAAGAAGCATGCTTACGATTTTCAAACTCTTTGTTTTCATTTGCTTTTGCAATTTCGTTTTCCTCATTCTGCATGTATTATGATTCGTCAATTTTGCATCCCAAATCAAAATAAGACTCCTAATAATGCGATCGATTCAACTTCTTGTTGACTTGATCAATATGTGTGACCAAGTGTATTTATGTATTTAGGTGCATTCAGTTACTCCAACTCAAAATAAAATCTTTGAACTTTTGGTTGTTTTATTATCTGATACTATTAGGTCTATTTGTTCCCATGCAGAAAAGTGCAGCAACGAGCTCTGATGATAGTGATTCCGATGATGATGACATCTCTGGAGGTAAAATCATCCCCTCTTCCTGTGTGTGTGTGTGTGTGTGTGTGTGTGTGTGTATCTGTCCGTTCTCTCACTAAAATGGTTAAACCTGCTGCTGCAGTTAACAATTTACTCAGGCTCGACAGGCTCAGGGAACTTGTCCTTGAAGCATACGCTGATATGCCTGTTTGATCAAGTTGAGACGAAGCAATGTAAACTTTGTCTATCTGTATGCGCATTGTATGAAATCAGATGAGCCTTATACCTTCTTGTATTGTTTGTGTATTTGACAAGAATCTCCTTAAAATGCTGAACATTGTCAAATATTTGCTACCACCAATATTTTCAGCATCAACCAAATCTGTGGCACATAGATTTTTGCTTACATTTAAGCGACATCCTCCAATCTTAAAGCAATATATACTCCAATTAAATTGACTGTCTTCATCGTTGTGGATTGCAAATTTATCTCATATATCAGACAAAACATGGATTTGATAGAATTACAAAGGTTGATCATGTTACATTACAAATAACATGAGAGAATCATTCAATGCTTGGATGGGGAAAATGAGGCAGAAACTAGTGATGTCTATATTGAAGTGGTATAGGACAAAGGTCATGAAGTGGTTTTTTACTAGGCAACAAGAGGCACTGAGTTGGCAGACTAGGTTACCCCCTAATGTGAATGCAAAGGTTGAAAAAATCAAAGACTTGGTGAAGACATTTTTGGCAATTCCTGCTTCTGAGTACTTGGTGAAGACTTGTCGGTGAAGACTTGTCAATGTAATGAATGGCAAGTGTGTGGAGTGCCATGTAAATATGCAATGAATTGCATTTTGTACATTAGATATGATCCAGTAGACTATGTCAGTCCTTATTTGATTAAAGAAACTTATTTGAGAACCTACAGTGGTATGATCAATGCTATTTCCGATGAGTCTAAATGGCCAACCAACACTCAGATTCCTCCATTGAAGCCTCCAGTTCACAAGATAAAACATAAAGCATTTAAACAAGGCAGATTGCAAGTAAATAGAATAAGAGAACTTAATGAGGCAACTAAGGTACACAAAAGGTCAGTTCATGGCACTTGCAAGGTCTGCAGAGAAGTTGGACATAACATGAGGACTTGTAGAAGGAGGGATGCATATATTGTACCAATCCAAGTGTCATGGCAATCCACTACATAACATGTATTACTTACTTCAGTCATTTTGATCATTCTAATTCTTTTTTTTTTTCTTAATTTGCAGGATCTTGGTTCTCAAATTTCAAGTGTAGACAATGGCAGAGGCTTTTATCGTTTTTAAGGTAATTGAACAAAGTATTTTTGAATTAGTGTTTTTGTCTTTATGGATTTTAGTTAGGTCACTTTATCTTTAACTGAATTTGGCCTATTTTGTTAGTTTGATTTCTGTTAGATGATTTTTGCTGGATACGAATAGCCTATTTCGTTGTTAGTTTGATTTTTTGTAATCAAATGGTTTTTATTGGATACGATTGAAATTGGATATGACTCATTTTGTTGCTTTAATTATGAAACAATTGCTTAGAAACATTGCAGTTGATTTATTACTTCCAATATTTCATTGATGATTGCATTTACTACAGTAATCAGAGAGTATTTAGACATTAATACTTGAACAATTTTACGGAAGCTACAAGAGCAAAAATTGAGCATGTAAACAGACACATGTTGAATATGTAATCATCTTAAGAATTTCCAAACTCATAGAGCTAAATGTGGACTGTGTAGTGCTAGTTTCCATTGTGGCTAAAGGTGTTTTAGGAGTTGCTTGGTTGTTGCTACTCATAGATATTTCTTCAGCAAATGCTTGCAGTGCTTATATCCTTACTTCATCTTCATCTGGCTCCCAAAATGTGTAGAACTTACACACACTTCTTGGTGTAACAATGAAAATAGAGTTTGTGGAGATTAAGTGTAGATTCAAATATTTTAACTGCCTTTCTTCCACCGAAACAAATTCGAATTTTGAATTTGATAGCTTCTCCATTAATTTTGTTGTTGTCAGTTGAATTTGAAGATTGCATTTTTTTTCCCAGAGATTTAGTATAGAAATGGATTTTTTCTTTTGGTTTTTTTTTCCATGTTTCTTAGTGTTGTTCATGGATTTTATACAAATTTTTTGTCCTGTACACCTAACGGTCGAATTTCAAACGACCATTTAAAAAAGGTGGGTTGTTGGCTGAAATTCATTTTAGCCCCTCAGGTTTTGTAAGGGTAATGTTGTAAGGGTAATGTGGGGATTTCATGAAAAAATGTTAATTTTTGGCGGATAAATTGGCTTGCAGGGACGGAATTGAAGGAAATTAAAACCACAAGGATGATTTTGCTTTTGAATGCAAAGCTCAGGGACAAAATTGAATTTTACCCTATTTTTCCTTCATTGTGAGAATGGTGAAGTTGATGGATTAATAGATAAATTGGGGTAAGAACAGAAAATGGAGATAAAGAAATATACCATTTGTTTTCAGTTTTAAGGTAAATTAAATTGTGTGGTGGATTTGCTATTATGGGAACCCGACGCAATTCCACATTGAAATTTAGATTTGGAACCGAATGGCAAAATCTAGTGATCTTCTACAATTTGGATGCTTTCGGAGGTGCTGTATGATGTTGGCATGCACGCGATCGATGTAAGATCTTCGTTATCGAGTTCTTATTAATATTGATAATTATTTTCTGTAATATAGGTTTTACTTTCCTTTTTTTCTTAAATACCGAGAGTTAAAAAAATGGTTGATATAATTAACTAAAAATATTAAAAAGCCTTGGATAAAATGTCGGTTGATCGGCTGTTATGTGCTAACCGACTTTTTAAGGTTTTAGCAACTACCAACCGACTCAATTGTACATTGAACGAGTCAGTCGTTGGTTAATTAACGAAAAAAAATTATAGGTCGAAAATGGGTAGATTACGCATAGAATTGACCCGTGAAAAAGAATAATGATTCAAACCAATAGGTTAGGGCTTCAATATACTAACAAATGTAATACAAAAACGAAATGATTTAGGGTCTCTTCGATCGAAATGCATGGAAATTGCGTTTAGTTTGGACCAAGTTGTGGTTTCGGAGTTTGAGAAGATCCTCCTAACCACATCTCTGTTTTTGTAGAAATACGAGAATAGAAATGCCACAAGGCAAGTCCCTGTGATTCCCGCGGTTATTCCAAACAGTACTTTGAAGCTTTTCAATTCGACAGTTTGCCAAAAGTCGGGATCATATTCACCACACGTCTTTTCTATCCCTTTTTCATTTGTTTTCGAAATATTGTGATTGTCTGTCTGTTTGATGATAGCACGAGAGACATCGGCAACTAACGGCGAGCCCTTGGGGAATACCTGTCAATTTTTTTTTTCAAAAGAATAATAATAATTGTTATTATGATCATCATTATTACAAGTATACATCAACAAAATAAATATAGACAGAGGCTGAGAAAGAAATTAATACTTACAAAGGCAGAGCCCTCCGTAAAATAGGTTGAGCCAACTTTCATGTACGTCTTGTTACAGTACATGGATAAGAAGACATCGGTGTAAGGAGTGCGAGAAAACATGGCCTTTATGCCACCATTTTCACTTCCTTTAGCCAATGCAATATGAAAATCCTGTGGAAGTTTGTACGTCCTAATCTTTGATTCGTCGAATCCTAGCCTTTTCACAAACTCATAAATGAAAGAGCCTTCGCGACATCCAACGTAGTCTCCATTTCTAATAAGCCTACTTACGTCTGAATCACCGTTTTGGTCAAGCTTGTTTATTGTAAATATTGCCGAAAGACTTGCTGTGTAAGTTGAGCTCAATATCAGAACAACAAATACCCAAACGACTAGAACCAGTCGAGCTAAATTGCTCACTATTCTCTCCCCTACACAAGCATCATGTATATATTAATTAGTTATTAGTATATATATATACAAGGATTAATCAATATATATATATATATATATATATATATATATATATATATATATATATATATATATATATATATATATGTGTGTGTGTGTGTTTCTGAAATTACTCACTGTTGGCAAATGCTAATGTCATGAAGGGGATGTAAAAGATTAGGCCGGCGTGTTCTGAAGGGGGGCCTCTGAAATCTCTGTTAAATCTATGTTCAAGAATCCACATAGCCACTCCAGTGAAAATGAACATGGCTATGGCAGTTAACCATAATTCACGTTTGAGGGGCTGCACGAAAAAATATTTACCCTTGTTTTCGTCATCATGCGGGATTTTCTGTGTCCTGGTAATCCCTCCTTGTGCAATCGGGAAAGTGAAGTCGACATATTCTGATCTCGCAGATGTGATCGTTATGTCTCCAACAGCAGCATCGAAGTTCTGAAATGTCAGAAAACATTAAAAAAAAAAAAAAAAAAAAAATCAAGTGTCAAGACATGAGAATAAACTCAAATTCAGTTTTATCAATGTTGGTATCTTAATTACTTTTTACCCCATTGAAAACTTGGTAGGACAAATCATCGTAGCTCCCCGCACTTGAGGCGTTAGATGTTTGAACCGCCGTTGAGGCATTAGATATTTCAAACGGGATAAATTCATATTCGACTGTGTAAGGTAGTGCTGCCATGACATATTTGAACAAATCTACGTACAATCCAGTGATATTGTCCTTTTCTACATTTACAAATTGTGGAAAACCAATATTTGCTGGAACTCCAACTCTAAGCTTTTTACCGCTTGCTGAGACCTCCCATCCCTTTGGTACGTTCCTCGATTCTCCCGGCCACGTAATATTCTTCAACTTCTTACCTGCAAAACCCGTTATGTTCGCATTCATTTGACTTGGAATTTGCAATATTGGTTTCCACAATCCAACTTGTGTTAGCTCCGTTCCATTTACGTACAATATTTCAAAAGATGATGGCTCTAGTTTCCCATTAATCAATCTGAAATTCCCGGAGAGTCCGGTAAAATTAGTATCCAACGTTGCAGCCAGAAGATTTGGACCTGTTTGTGACGTTCCAGTAATAAATATGTCGGTAGAGTTAAGAGCATTTGTGTTCTGCAAATAACTTGGCTCCCTAAATCCTGTTTTTTCAGCAGCCATAGCCAATGCCGACAAGGTATCATATGCCCACAGCCCATAAATGTTGATCTCTCGTGGTGGAGGAATCATTGGATTAATCTCTACAAACTTCTTCTTCCAGCTTACAGTGGTGGACTTGAGTTTTCTTGATCCTGGAATGTGAGGTTTTACACCAACAACTCCTTGCATAGAATCTACAACGCTCGGTTCCAATGAATAAAATAAATTCATGAGCCCGCTGGTCACTATCCACGCGTAGCCTTCACTCATCATTTCCGCTTCCTTTGCTTTGAGGAAGATTCTAGAAGCAAGAAGGGCTGTAGTATGCACCACAAACACCCTTGTCTGCATTTTTTTCATATTGTGCAGCTCTTGAAGGATGAAGTCACCGGTTGCTGAGGCTGGGATAACGCTTCTGTACGAAACTCGAGCGTTTACTTGTTGAAATGCAATAGACAGTAAAGGAATAATGCCATTACCATAATCTGTATCTTCATATATGAAAACAACTCGATGCCATCTAAAGTACTTAACTATGGCGGCAACAGCTTCAACTTGAGCAGAATCGTTTATGGCTGTTCGGACGAAATACGGAGTTTGAGGACGAAGAGAAGGGCTTGTTGCTGTGAAAGAAATGATTGGCACTTTCGCTGCATCTCCAAGACCAGCCACAAAGTTTGCTTGTGCAGATGTTTGAGGACCGATTATCGCGTCGACTTGCACATCCTTCAACAAATTGAGCGCTGCATATATCCATCGTATAAAATCATGTGCGAATCGATCACCTTGTTGGATTATACACACCATCACACAAACATAAAACAAGCAAGAGTATCGAGAAAAAGAATGGTTTGATCAACTATGGGAGACGATAAGATTGGCATCTAATCTTTTTACGAGAAACAAAGTTCGAAGATCAAAGCTGAGAAGTTTTAACAAGTCATACAAACCACACGAAGCAAAAATATTGGAGCAAAAGGGAAGGATTATATACCACTAGCTGCAGCAAAGGTGACTTGGGGTCCTGAATCGCGTGGATGAAGCACAATTCTTGTCGAATAATTTGCATGAGATGAATAAAAGTCGGAGAGCGCTAAAGACAAGCTGGTCATGCCTATGCGTCCGTTTGTGGAATTGGCATCAAGAACGACACCAACTTGAAAAGTAGTATTTCGTTGTGAATTGCAAAATGAGAGAAATAGACTAAGTACTGAGAGAAATAATATGGAGAAATGGATTTTCATGTTTGGCATTTTTGATCGTATTTTCTGATCAGGAGGCCATCCAGTGTATGCATATATACAAGCAACAAGTAACTAAGTTGAACCGATAAAGTTTTGTTAAACGGAAAAATCAATGAGAAAGTTTCATTAGCATAATTTTATTTTGAATTTGTAAAAGTCTACTCAGATTATAACATATCCTATTCTTTAGTAGGCAATTAAATATAGATAGAAGATCTTGTATCACTCATTCTGTAAGTCCATAGGATTCGGACAATTTCTCAGCATTTTCTTTTCATTTCAAGAAACGAGAATTAAGTGCGTTGTTGTCATGAATCAGTGATGAGTTTTTCTTGCAATAAATAAACCAGCATTCGATCATATTCAGTATTTGTGTAAGGATATAGCTTAATGTCAATAGGTGGCTCTTCTGCACATAAACATGTCTGCTATCGCAGAAAACCGTTCGATAATGGTAATTTGAGAGTTTGAATTTGTTTAGAGCCTTACAATCCAACTAATTAGTTTTTAACCTGATTTCAGATAAAATATCGAATCGGGGTGCAATTCTTCATTTTCTAAGTCCTATTAACCGGCACTCGGTTCCGACAAACTTTTCTCTTGGAAGAATTGATTTTTCGTTTTTCTGCTCAGCTGAAATAAAAAATCTGGTAAAAATACAATCTTTTTGCCAGATTACTTCACCAATTCATAATACCAACCCCAATCATAACACAGTCACATATATATACACATAAAGATATAACCAGCATGCCGTCACAAAAGAAGTTTGTAGCCGTCATAGGAAAAACGGTTTGAACTCCATCATTCAATCAGATGTTCTCAAGCAAAATGCTGACAGAAAAAGACCATATGTACTACAATCGCACAGCTGGAAAAGAATTTAGTTAATGTGCAGCTGCAGTTATGCGGTCCGGATTTGGACTCTCGGCTCCATTTTCGCTTGCCGTTTCTTGATCCCACTGAACCTGAAATTCTGTGCTACGACAGCAACAACGATTGTGATGTACATGTGGACTTGGCGATGCACTAATTTCGCTGTCTTCTTTAGATGGAAAATATCTGGGGTCTCTTTGATCGAAGTGCTTGAAAATTGCACGTACTTTGGACCAAGTTGTTGTGCCAGAATCGGAGATGGTGGTCCGAACAAAATCTCTGTTCCCGTAGAAATACGAGACTAGATATACCAAGATGCAAGTCCCTGTGATTCCCACTGTTATCCCAAACAGTATTTTGAAACTTTTCAGGCGGATTTGTGTCGAGTGTTCACCGGGTTGATCTTCGCAAGCAGATTCTCTTATCCAACGTCCCCTTATTCTGGGAATTTTTAAGCTATCTGTCAGTTTAACGATTGCACGAGACACATCAGCAACTAATGGTGACCCTCTGGGGAATACCTGTCATTTTTTTATTTTTTTTGGAAACACTGATTATTACACACTATGTATATTATAGCTACAAACAAGGATCGAAAGAAATTAGTAATACTTACAAAGGCAATGCCCTCGGTGAGATTGAAGCCGACTTTCATGTACTTGTTACAGTTCTTGGATAAGAAGAGATTAGTGTAAGCAGTGCGAGAACACAACGCCTTTATGCTACCATTAGTCAATGCATTATCAAATTCGTCTGAGGTTCTATAACGTATGATCTTGGAATCGTGGAATCCCAGATTTTTCAAGTAGTCAATAATGAAAGAGCCTTCGAGGCATCCAACATTGTCTTTGTTTTCGACAAGCTCAGCTACAGTTATGTTAGTATATATAGGCTTGGGTACTGTTAATATAGAAGAAAGATTTGCCGTGTAAGTTGACGTCAATATCAGCACAACGAATATCCAGACAGCTAACACCAGTCGAGCTAAATTGCTCACTATTTTTTCCCCTATATTTGTGAAAATAATTACCAAGTCAACAACAAAAAAACAGACAATAAAATAGTTATTAGGAATACAAGAATTACTCACTGTTGGCAAACACTAATGACATGAAGGGGATGTAAAAGATGAGGCTGATGTGGTCTGACGGGGAACCTCTGAAAGCTTCGTTAAACCTGTGCTCGAGAAACCACAACGACAATCCAGTGAAAATGAACAGGGCTACGGCAGTTAACCACAGGTTACGTTCGAAGGGCTTCAAGAATTTTGTTGTTTCAGATTCATACTGAACCTTCTGTGTCCAGGTAACCCCTCCTTCTTCAACTGGAAGAGTGAAGTCAACATCTTTTGATCTACTGGTTGTGATGCTTATGTCTCCAACAGCAGCATCAAATTTCTATGTATAAATTATCAAAAAAAAAAAATATTATGAATGCATGCATACAAAATTCAAGTTTTTAATCTTGGTACTATCTATCAATCTTACCCCATTTAGAACTTGACGTGCCAACTCATCGTAGCTCCCAGCATTTGTGCCGTCGGAATTTTCAAACGGAATGTATTCATATCGGACTGCGTAAGGCAGTGCTGCCATGACAGAATCAAACAAATCGATGTACAGTCCACTTATCTTGTTACTGTTTGTTTGAGGATCCTTTTCGACTTTTACAAATTCATCAAAACCAGCTTTTGCTGGAACTCCAACTCTAAGCTTTTTACCACTTACCGGAACCTCCCATCCCTTTGGTACGTTCCTCGATCCTCCGGGCCATTTAATATCGTCCAATTTCTCACCTGAAAAACCGGTCATGTTCGCGTTCGTTTGGCTTGAATTTTGCAATAGTGGCGTCCATATTCCAACTTCTCTCAGCTCCGTTCCATTTATATTCACTATTTGGAAAGATGACGACTCTAGTTTCCCGTTAACCAAATGGAAGTTCCCAGAGAGACCGACGAAATTAGTTTCGTTCATTGCTGCACGAAGTTGTGGCCCTGTTTGTGATGTTCCTGTAGTAAACATGTAGGTAGAGTTAGAAGCACTTGTGTTTTGCAAATGACTCGACTCCCTAAATCCGATTTTTTCGATAGCCGTAGCCAATGCCCACAAAGTATCGTATGCCCACAACCCGTAAATGTTAATCTCTGGTGGTTGAGGATCTCGTGGATAATCATCTTCAAACTTCTTTTTCCACTTTATAGTTGTAGAATCGAGCGTAATCGATTTTGGAACAAGGGGTCGTACACCAAGAACTCCCTGCATCAACTCTACACCATTTGAATCGTTTGGATTAAAGAACTCCAAGATCCCCGTGGTTACGATCCACACGTAGCCTTCACTAATCATTTCTGCTTCCTTTGCTTTCAAGAAGATTCTAGAAGCAAGAGGGCTCGAAGTATGAACCACAAACACCCTTGTCTGCATGGTTTTCATCTTGTACAGCTCTAGGAGGATGTAATCATCGGTTGCTGATGTGGCGATAATGCTTCTGTACGAAACACGAGCGTTTACTTGTTGAAATCCGTTGGCCAAGTAAGGAGTAATGCCAATACCGTAATCTGAATCTTCATATATGAGAACTACTTGAGACCATTTAAAGTACTTAACTATGGCTGCAATAGCATCAACTTGAGCAGCATCGTTTATGGCTGTCTGAATGAAATACGAGCCTTTAGGATAGAAAGAAGGAGTTGTCACAGAGAAAGAAATGATCGACACATGTGCTGCGTCTCCAAGACCGATTACAAAGTTTGCTTGTGCAGATGTTTGAGGACCGATTATCGCATCAACTTGCACATCCTTCAACAAATTGAGTGCTGCATACATCCATCGTATAGAATCATGTGAGTTGATTAATCTCTTATTGCATTTACACACGCGGACACAAAAAAAACATATATGAGATCAATCCGCGCAGACTTATGGTTACTTTCTTAACTATATATGTAAAGCAAGTTTAGAAAATTCGATAGATCGAAATTAGAACGGTGTGATGTCGACGAAAGAAAATTAGCATTTGAACTCAAAAGGCAAGTATGTGAATATATATGTGTATGTAGCAAAAGGGAAGTATTTGATACCACTATTTGCTGCACCGGTGACTAGCCCTTTAGAATCCCTTGGGTAAAGCACAATCCTTGTCGAATAATTTGCATGAATTGAATAAAAATCGGAGAGAGCTAGTGACAAGCTGGTATAGCCTATGTGTGCCGTTGCGGAATCGGAATCAAGAATCACACCAACTCGAAAGGTAGTATCTGGTTGTGCATTGCACAAGGACAGAAATAGACCGAGTAGTGAGAGAGAGATGAAGAAACGCATATTCGTGTTTGGCAGTTTCGATATAGTTTTCTGATCAGGCAATCCAGTACTGTATATGCACGTATATAAGCAATAAGCAAACTAAGTTGAATTGATTAAGTTTCATTAAATATAAAAATAAAAAATAAATGAGAAGGTTTCATTGGCATAGTTTTATCTTGAATTGTTAGAAGTCTACTCAGATTAAAACATATATCCTAATATTTGGTAGACATTTAAATAATAATATAGATACATACTGCATCACTACTTCTGTAACTCCATAGCATTAGGACAGTTTCTGAGCATTTTCTATTATTTTTTTAATTTTAATTTATTGGCAAATATTCGAGGTTGACTGTTCTTTAATTCCATGATGTTGATGAATTCAAAATGATGTCTGAGAACCAGGTTTTCCAGACTAATTAATGTCAACAGCAAATCTAACATGGCTCTTGTAATGATTGAGGAGCCACATTTCATTATTCTCCGATAATAATAAATTAAAAACTGCGAGAGAAGATGTCGAGTTTTGAAAAATATGCTCCCCGTTGCTATCGATGTGTCAAGTAAAATTACTCGGTTCTTGATAGCGAAATTGATTGGCACGAACTCCCACGTATGTTCTTGATGACCCACTCCACAACTGTTTAGAATGTTTTGAATAACACTATAAATAATGTGTTTGATTTGGTAACGTAGAACACTACGTGATAAGAAGACTAGACAACGAATCGTCGAATCATATTTAGATTTATGTTATAGTTACACATCTCTTATAGAGTTAACAGTCGAAACAATAGGTAATTACTCGGTAATTAATAATTTCAAGGACATCGATAGGCGAAAGCTAAAAAAAATCAGGAGTGAAATTAACAATCTTGAACAAAAGAAAAAAAGCAAGCAAAGTCGTACGCGTGTCAAGAAAAGAAAACAAACACACAAGCAGAAACAAACTACACCACCCTTACATTTCACGTAAGGGCGTTCCTTCTGCGCTACAAGTACAACAACGGTGATGCACGTTTCGATTTGGCGAAGCATTAAATTCACCACTTCCCCGAAAAGATCTGGGGTCTCTTCGATCGAAATGCATGGAAATCGAGCGTAGTTTGGACCAAGCTGTGGCGTTGGAGCTAGACACCCTTTGAACAAAATCTCTGTTCTCGTACAAATACGTGGCTAGGAAAACCACAAGGCAGGTCCCTGTTATCCCCGCTGTTATTCCAAACAGGAATTTGAATTTTTTCAGTTCGATGTTTTTCCATGGTTCCGTGGAGGAATCATATTTCGAACACGTCTCTGGTATCCACCTTTTTGTTGTTGTCGAAACATTGTGATTATTAGTCAGTTTAATAATTGCACGAGACACATCAGCAACTAATGGCGAGCCCTTTGGGAATACCTGTCAATTTGTTTATTATTGTTACAAGTATAAATACAGAAAGACAGAATGTATGTTGAATCAAGAAATTAATAACGCTTACAAAGGCGAATCCCTCAGTGTGATAGGCTGAGCCAACTTGCACGTACTTGTTACAGTACGTGGATAAGAAGAGATTGCTGTAAGGAGTACGAGTAAACATAGCCGTTATGCTACCATTAGAGAAGGCAGCATGAAATTCATCAGCAGTTTCATAACTCTTGATCATGGATCCGTTGAATCCCAGACTTTTCACGAAATCACAAACGAAAGAGCCACTGCGACATGCAACATATTCTTTGTTTCTAATAAGCTTACTTACTTCTGAATCGGTATTATGATCAAGCTTGATAATTGTAAATTTTGCCGAAAGACTTGCTGTGTAAAACGCGGTCAATATCAGGACAACAAACACCCACACGACTAACACCAGCCGACCTAAATTGCTCACTATCTTTTCCCCTACAACAAGTATATATATAAAAATGATCTATTATAAGTGAACAACAAACACAGCCAATGTATGTTTAGTTATTAGAAATTTAGAACATAAGAATTACTCACTGTTGGAAAATACTAATGACATGAAGGGCACGTAAAAGATCAGACCAATATGTTCTGATACGGGACCTCTGAAATCTGAGTTTAACCTATGCTCGAGAATCCACAGAGCCAGTCCAGTGAAAATGAACAATGCTATGGCAGTTAACCATAGCTTAAGTTCGAGGGGCTTCACGAAAAAAAAAAAATCATTCTGACCATTTTTTTGTGTCATGGTAATACCACCTTGTTCAATCGGAAGAGTGAAGTCAACGTATTCCGATCGGTCTGCTGTAATCGTTATGTCTCCAACAGCAGAATCGAAGTTCTGTAAAGTCAAGAACATGAATAAAAGGCATGCCAAGCAGGAAAAAAATAAAAAGAAAAATGCAAATTCAAGTTATCAAATAAAAGATAATCAATCTTGGTATGAATTATTTTACCCCATTAAATACTTGGTATGATAAATTAGTGTAGCTCCGACCTGAGCCATTATTCATTTCAAACGGGATAAATTCATACTCAATGACATAAGGTAGTTCTGCCGTGACATACTTGAACAAATCTATGTATAATCCAGTAATGTTGGTGGCATCCTTTGTATTCACAAATTCTGGAAAACCAGCTTTTGATGGAACTCCGACTTTAAGCTTTTTACCACGTAATGGAACCTCCCATCCCTTTGGTATATTGCTTGATCCTCCAGGCCATGTAATATTCCCCAATTTATCACCTATAAAACCTGTCGTGTTTGCGTTCCTTCGACTTGAACTTTCCAATATTGGTTTCCAAATTCCAACTTTTGTCAGCCCCATGCCATTTACATTCAATATTTCAAAAGATGATGGCTCTAATTTCCCATTAACCAATCTGAAATTCCCAGAGAGTCCTTCGAATTCGGTTTCCAACATTGCTGCTCGAAGAATCGGACCTCTTCGTGATGTTCCAGTAATAAATATGTCGGTAGAGTTAAGAGCACTTGTGTTCTGCAAATAACTTGGCTCCCTAAATCCAACTTTCTCAGCAGCTTGAGCCAATGCGCTTAAGGTATCGTATGCCCACAACCCATAAAGGTTGATCTCTTGTGGTACAGTAATTCCTGGATTAATCTCTGCAAACTTTTTCTTCCACCTTATAGTTGTAGAATTGAGTGTAGGCAAACTTGGAACGAGGGGTTTTACACCAAGAACTCCTTGCATAGACTTTACAATGAGTGGGTTGTCCAGTGAATAAAACAAATTCATGATACCGCTGGTTACGATCCACACGTAGCCGTCACTCATCATTTCCGCTTCCTTTGCTTTGAGGAAGATTCTAGAAGCAAGAGGGGTTGTAGTGTGCACCACAAACACCCTAGTCTGCATATTTCTCATATTTTTTAGCTCTTCAATGATGAAGTCATCATTTGCCGAGATAGGGATGACACTTCTGTACGAAACTCGAGCATTTACTTGTTGAAAAGCATTAGAAAGGTAAGGTATAATGCCGTTGCCATAATCTGAATCTTCGTATACGAAAATAATTTGATTCCAGTGAAAGTACTTAACTATGGCGGCAATAGCATCAACTTGAGCAGCATCATTTATGGCTGCTTGAAAAAAATAGGGAGGTTGACCGAGAGAAGGGCTGGTTGCCGTGAAAGAAATGACGGGCACATGTGCTGCATTTCCAAGACCAGACACAAAGTTTGCGTGTGTAGAAGATTGAGGACCAATAATGGCATCGACTTGCACATCCTTCAACAAATCGAGCGCTGCATATGTCCATGGGAGATAGATAATCACGTGAGAACCAATCACTTATTGCATTATATGCACTGTCACACAAACATAAAACAAGCGAGTATTTTTCGACAAAAAATGGTTTGGTCAACTAGGGGAGACAATAAGATTAGCATCTATAGCTTTTAATAAGTCAATACAAAAACAGAACAAAAAAATGGAGCAGAAGGGAAGGATTAGATACCACTAGCTGCAGCATAGGTGATTTGAGGTCCTGAATCCCTTGGATGAAGCACAATTCGTGTCGAATAATTTGAATTAATTGAATACAAATCGGAGAGAGCTAATAACAAGCTGGTGTTGCCTATGCGTCCATTTGTGGAATTTGCATCAAGAATCACACCAACTTGAAAGGTAGTATTTTGCTGTGCATTGCACAATGAGAGAAATAGACTGAGTAGTGAGACAGAGAAAACTGTCAAGAAATTCATTTTCATGTTTGCCAAATTCTGATCAGCAATCTTGTTATTACGCAATCTAGTGTATTATACATATACATATATATATATATAAAAGCGACAGGTAACTTATAAGTTGAACTGAGAAAGTTTCATGAGCTTAATTATCTTGAATTGTTAAAAGTCCACTCAGATTATAAAAATATATGAAGACTTTGGTAGGCAATTAAATAAAGAGAGATGTTTGCATCACATATTCTGTAACTCAGCAGGATTATGACAATTTCTGAGCATTTTCTTTCGAGAAAAGTTCCAACTCTGCTGCAATTAATTTAGGGTGAAGTTAGTTCATTACCTCCTCAGCCACCGCCGTTGCCACCATCTCCGTGGCTGACCTCAAGCAAACAGCTGCCGCTCCGCCATGGCCTCTCCCCCCAATCCATCCCCAAATGCGAACAGGAACTTAATCTCCGACGAGAAATCCTGTTCGGTTACGGTGATTATTTTACGTCTAACAAAACTAGAAATCTGGCCCCCCAATTTGACATCCAACTGATTGAGGTATCCATAGAATTTAGGTCATCAAACTCTGAAATCTGCCCCCAATTATTAAGAAGAACTCGACGAGCTCGAGCTCGAGCCCAATCCTTTTTTTTTTTTTTTTTTTTTCTTTTTTTAAATATTATTTTATTATTATTTTATTATTAAAAAATATTTTAAAAAATTACAAAATAAACACAAAATTGTGATTATATATTTTTTTAATATATGTATTTATTTCTATAATATTTTATATTATTATACATTTTTAAATAAAAATAACATATAAAAAATAAAAAAAATAAAAAAAATAAAAAAATATTAATAAATCCGGCTCACGAGCCGGCTCGGCGAGCTCACGAAAACCTCGAGTCCGAGTTCGAGCTTTTTACGAGCCGGTTCGTCGAGCTCACGAGCCGGCTCGGCTCGTTTACCACCCCTATGAACACCAATTTAAAAAAAAAAAAAAAAAACTATTAATTAAATAGATAAATAAAAAATAAAAACAAATAATATTAACGGGATATCCCGTATACCAAAACAGCCCAGACAAATGGGCTCATGGACTCGAACTCGGAGGCATCTGTAGCCCAATAAGTAACTCAATTGACTCGGTACTCACTAAAATCAATACGTCGTCGTTTTCTTCAAAAAAAAACAAGGACAAAAAACCGGTAAACATACACTACAGCATATACGTTATATACACATACACGCATTGACAATATGTTCTCAAACCAATTGCTCAAAGAGACAAACAAAAATGACTATATTTTTACACACTTCTGAATTTTATTTTATTATTATTTTTTTAATTTCAAGCTGGACTATAACTTGGATGATGATCCGCATCTAACATTGCGTGGTCCGAACGTGGACTAAAAGATCCACTCTCACTCGCCGTTTCTCGATCGCCGTTGTAACATCGATATGCATTAAAATCGGGAGACGCATTTCCGGCGTTGTTGCCGCCTTTTTTAGACAGAGAAGATCGGGGGTCTATTTGATCGAAATGCCGGAAAAGCGCGCGTAATTTGGACCAAGTTGTTGGGCCAGAGTTGGACACGACCCTCCGAATGAAATCTCTGTTTGTGTACATATACGCGACTAGAAACACCGAAACACAAGTCCCCGTGATTCCCGCAGTTATACCAAACAGAATTTCGAAACTCTTCAAGCTTATTCGTAACGACGTATCCTTAGTCGAATCGTCTCCGTTGCATGCCGATTGATCTCTTATCCAGTGTCCCCTTATTTCCAATATTCTTTGATTATCTGTCAGTTTGATTATCGCACGTGACACGTCAGCAACTAACGGTGACCCCCTAGGAAATACCTGTCATTTTTTTTTAAAGAATTAATAATAATAATTATTATGACAAGTAGGTAGGTTGGTAGAGATTATATATATAGTACTCACAAATGCAACTCCCTTGGTAATATTTGGTGTGCCAACTGTCATGTACTTGTTACAGTACTTGGATAAGAAGAGATCGGTATAAGTAGTGCGCGTAAACATCGCCTTTATCTCACCTTTAGACAAGGCATTATGAAAATCCTCCGGAGTTTTATAAAGTTTGATGTTTTTGTCCGTGAAATTCAGCCCTTTCAAGAACTCGATAATGAACGAGCCTTCGCGGCATCCAACACTGTGGTTGTTACTAACAAGTGTACTCAAATCCTTATAGATTTTTTGAGGCTCCAATGTTGTTAATCCTGCTGAAAGACTTGCCGTGTAAGTTGAGTTCAGTATCAGCACGACGAATATCCACACCACCACAACCAATCGAGCTAAATTGCTCACTATTCTTTCCCCTGCGATACGTCAACAAGAACGATGCATGTGTCTCGTTAATGCTCAAAAAAAAAAATTAAAAATGGAGGAAATATTATTATTACTCACTGTTTGCATATACAATTGACATGAACGGGATGTAAAGGATCAAGCCGAGATGCTCCGACGGGGGGGCTCTGAAAGCGATGTTATACCTATGCTCGAGAATCCAAATAGCAACTCCGGTTAAAATTAACAGGGCTACGGTAGTTAACCATAGTTCCCATTTAAGAGGCCTCCAAAAAAACCATTTGTCGTTGGGATCGACATCGTAATCCATTTTTTGTATGATGTTAACACCACCTTCTTCGATTGGAAGAGTGAAATCGATAAGTTCCGATCTTTTGGATGTTATCGTGATATCTCCAACAGCAGCATCAAAGTTCTATAAATGAAGATTGTCAATAACATGAATATTCAAAATTTATAAGCTAATCAAAGTTTTGGTGTCACATTTACCCCGTTGTAAACTTCGTTTAAGTAATCATCATAACTCGCGGCATGTGAGCCGTCTGAACTTTTAAACGGGAAGTACTCGTATCGGACGGCATATGGTAGTGCAGCCATGACGGCATCGAATAAATCAATGTACAATCCAGTAATTTTGGTAGCGTTTGTTTTAGAATCGGTATTGACTTTCACGAATTGCGGGAAACCACCGACAGCTGGAACCCCAACCCGAAGCTTCTTACCACTCACCGGAACCTCCCATCCCTTTGGTACATTCCTCGATTCTCCGGGCCATACAATATTCTCCAACTTCTCACCCGAAAAACCCGTCATGTTTGCGTTCGTTTCACTTAACGGAGTCCATATTCCAACTTCTCTCAGCCCCTCTATGTTTATACTTAGTATCTGGAAAGAAGACGACTTTAGTTTACTGTCGACCAATTTGAATTTCCCGGCAAGTCCTTCGAATTCAGTTTCCAACATTGCTGCACGGAGTTTCGGACCTGTTAATGATGTTTCGTTAATAAACAGTGTGGTTGTGTTTGGGGAAGAACTCGGCTGCTTCGTAAATCCAACTTTCTCGGCAGCCAAAGCCAATGCCCACAAAGTATCATATGCCCACAGCCCGTAAAGGCTCGTTTCTCCGAGTTTAGTCGATATTGGAACGAGGGGTTTTACACCGAGAACTCCCTGCATAGACTCTACAACTTTTGAATCCAATGAATAAAACAAATTCACGATACCGCTGGTTACGATCCACACATAGCCTTCGCTCATCATTTCTGCTTCCTTTGCTTTCAAGAAGATTCTAGAAGCAAGACCGCTCGTAGTATGCACCACAAAAACCCGTGTCTGCATAGTTTTCATCTTGTACAGCTCTTGAAGGATGAAATCGTTAGTTGCCGAGATAGGGATAGTGCTTCTGTATGAAACTCGAGCGTTCACTTGTTGGAATGCATTCGAAAGGTACGGAGTAAGGCTAATGCCGTAATCTGAGTCTTCGTAAACGAGAACAACTTGAGACCATTTGAAGTACTTAACTATGGCGGCAACAGCATCGACTTGATCAGCGTCGTCGATGGCTGTTTGAAGGAAAAATGGAGTTTGGTAATGGAGAGACGGACTCGTTGCGGAAAAAGAAACGATCGGCACTTTTGCTGCATCTCCAAGACCGATTACAAAGTTTGCTTGTGCAGTTTCTTGAGGACCGATTATTGCATTGACTTTTACATCCTTCAACAAATATAGAGCTGCATGCACCAAGTAAACCGCGAATTACGATACATGAGATAAACTTCAAGTAACGTTTTCCAGGTTTATTCGAACCAAAAGAAAAGTTTATAGCTAGAGAATGATTCGATCAAATATGATTAGGGGTGAGTGGCAACCAAAAAACATTAGCATTTAAATCGTTAACGACCGCAAATATCGAGTTGGAAAGGTAACAAGACATATAAACTAGTCCTTACATTGGATTATTTAATGGCAACAGTTGAAACAAAGCAAAAAATATGTAGCAAAAAGGGAAGGATTATATATATATACCTCTATCTGCAGCATCGGTGACTTGTCCTCTTGAATCAGTTACATTAAGCACAATTCTTGTCGAATAATTTGAGTGAGTTGAATAAAAATCGGAGAGTGCTTGAGACAAGCTGGTATTGCCTATTCGGCCGACTAGTGAATCGGCATCAAGAATGACACCAACTCGAAAGGTTGTATTATTTGTCTGTGCATTGCACGGTGAGAGAAAAAAACTAATTAGTAGCGAGAGAGAGAAAGCTGCAAAGAAATGCATTTTCATATCTGGTAAATTCTGATCTGCAATTTTCTGATTACAAATTAAGCCACACAAGTAACTGAGTTGAACTCGGAAAGTTTCACCGATCGTAGCATAATCTTGAATTGTTAAAAGTCCACTCGGAATAAAGTACTAAACACAAGCATTTTCTTTCATCTCAAGACGAAACAAGAGTTGAGTGTGTCCAGTGTCGGGGCTCGAGTTTTCTTAAAAAATAAGGAAAATAATCATGGATAACTTGAGCTTGACTACTCCAATTCCAGATAATGTTTGATGAATTCAAAAAACAAAAAAAAAATCTTCTTTTTTGGAAGACTAATTAATGTCAACGAGCAATCTAAAGTGGCTCTTCTGATGAGTGAAAAGCTCATACAAAAAAAATCCCCATCGTAAAAAATGAGTATCGTAAAGTCGCTTTCCACTTTGCAATTCTTGGAGATTTAGTCATTATGCAAAATAGTTTCCAGAAATTATTATACATGTAGTAATATAAAATATGATTTAGATATACGAATCTAGCTCAATCTCGATCCGAACGAGCTTTTTACGATTGATATCGAATAGTTTGGTCTGATTTTACTGTCTTGATTTTACATCAGTGTTGATAAATCTTGACAGAAGATGTCAAAGTGTTGATAAATCTGAACAATTGTTTAACGTTTGAAAGTGATATTATATATTCATATATTAATCATTACTACTGGTGTAGAAGAATATGCCATAATGTGACTGGACAGCTAATCATATCATTGACTGTTCCAACGAACTAGGGAAAATGATTTTGCAAAAAAGTAATAAATAAAAAAATAGAAAGTCAATCTTTTTTTTTTTGTGAATAACAGAAAGTCAGTATTCAAAGAGTAGACAATTTAGACTGTATAATAATAAGTAATAACGCATTAAAGAAGCATCATAAATTAGTAACTTAAAGCAATTGGCAGATTTGCTAAAATAATATTGAAGCAAAGGAAAGTGCATGGAAATTAATGAATCCCCTGCAGTTGACAATGGCGATTTTTTCCAAGAAAATTACAAATAGAGAAATAGTAATGTGTAAGAGAAGAAAAGAAACAACAAATTATAGAATATATAAGTTAAACGACGACATACATACCTCACGGTAATCTTAATTTCACAAACGGAAGTGACTTCGAATGTAACAATACAGTAATGCAAAGACAATCTTGAACCAAAGAAGAAGAAAAGCGAAAAAGCATCATGTAAAAACAAACTACACCACTCTGATGCTTTCAGGCTGAACTGAATTTGATGGATGAGAAGCTGCATTTTCACTTGGCGTTTCTTGATCTGCGTTAGAACGTACATTTAGGTTTGGTGGTGCGTTTTCGACTTCTTGTTTAGACCGAAAAGATTTGGGGTCTCTTTGATCGAAATGCTTGAAAATTGCGCGTAATTTTGACCAAGTTGTGGTGCCGGAGTTTGAGATCCTCCGAACAAAATCTCTGTTATTGTAGAGATAGGACACTAGAAATACCACAAGGCAAGTCCCTGTGATTCCACCTGTTATTGCAAACAGGAGTTTGAAGGATTTCAATTTGACACTTGTCCACGAGTCTTTAGAGGGATTATATTCTTTACATGTCGAATTTATCCAATGCTCATATATTTTTGAAATATTGTGAATGTCTGTCAGTTTGATGATTGTGCGAGAGACATCGGCAACTAGTGGTGACCCCTTGGGGAATACCTGTCAATTTTCGAAAATAATTAATGATTACTATTATTATTACGAGTATAAATAATTAACTATAAACACGTTGAGAGAAATTAATACTTACAAAGGCAACGCCCTCGGTAATATAAGGTGAGCCAACTCTCATGTACGTCTTGTTTTTACAGTACTTGGACAAGAAGAGATTGGCGTAAGGAGTGCGAGTAAACATCACCTTTATCTCATCTTTAGACAAGGCATTATGAAAATCCTCCCCACTTTTATATTCCCTGATATTGGATTCGTGGAATCCCAGCCCTTTCAAGAAATCAACGACAAAAGAGCCTTCACGGCATCCAACATCGTCTCCGTTGCTAATAAGCACGTTTACATCTATATCAGCGTTCTGACTGAGCTTGTCAATTGTGAATCTTGCCGAAAGACTTGCAGTGTAAGTGGAGTTCAATATCAGGACAACAAATACCCACACAACTAAAACCAGTCGGGCTAAATTGCTCACAATTCTTTCCCCTACAACAAGTATATGTGTGAATGATTATAAGTCAACAACAAACACATAAATGTATGTTCAGTTAACAGCTAGTACACACGGATTAATGATGAATGTGTCTGAACGGAGGAAGAAAGATTACTCACTGTTGGAATATACTAATGACATGAAGGGGATGTAAAAGATGAGGCCGAGGTGTTCTGAAGGAGGACCTCTGAAATCTTTGTTAAACCTATGTTCAAGAATCCATAGAGCTATTCCAGTAAAAATGAACAGGGCTATGGCCGTTAACCATAGTTGTTTTCTGAGGGGCTTAACGAAGAAACTTTCATCATGGGGTTTGCCATCATGTCGAATTTTTTGTATCATGGTAATCCCACCTTGGTCAATTGGAAGAGTGAAGTCGAGATATTCCGATCTCTTGGCTGTGATAGTTATGTCTCCAACAACAGCATCATACTTCTATAAAGTCAAAAACATCAATAAAGTGTCAAACACGAATATAATTACGCATTCAAGTTATCTATTATTTTAGTATTATTATTTTACCCCATGAAAAACTTGGTAGGAGAAACTATCGTAGCTCCCCGCACTTGAGGCATTTGATATTTCAAACAGTTCATATCCGTATTGGACTGTGTACGGTAGTGCTGCCATGACAGATTCAAACAACTCTATGTACAATCCAGTGATGTTGGCAGCGTTAGTTGTATTTACAAACTCTGGAAAACCAGCTACAGCTGGAACTCCAACTTTAAGCTTTTTACCACTTGGTGAGACCTCCCATCCCTTTGGTACATTCCTTGAGTTTCCAGGCCATGTAATTATGTCCAATTTATCACCGAAAAACCCCGTCTTATTCCCATTCCTTTGACTTGAACTTTGCAATAACGGTGTCCATGTCCCAACTAGTCTCAGCTCCTGTCCGTCTATATTCAATATTTGAAAAGATGATGAATTTAATTGCCCATTAACCAAATTGAAATTCCCAGCAAGTCCTGTAAAGTTGGTATCCAGCACTGCTCTTAGAAGTTTCGGACCTGTTTGTGATGTTCCAGTAGTAAATATGTTGGTTGAGTTAAGAGAACTCATGTTCTGCAAAGAATTCGGCTGCTCCCTGAATCCAGTTTTTTCGGCAGCCATAGCCAATGCCCACAAAGTATCATAAGCCCAAAGGCCATAAAGATTCATCTCTGGTGATGGATCAGTATTATTTGGATAGTCATCTGCAAACTTCTTCTTCAACCTTAGAGTGGTGGAACTGAATTTACTTGATTCTGGAACCTGAGGCTTCACACCAAGAACTCCTTGCATAGACTCTTGAACACTTGAATTCAGCGAATAAAACAAATTCATGATACTGGTGGTCACTATCCAGACATAGCCTTCACCCATCATTCCCGCTTCCTTTGCTTTGAGGAAGATTTGAGAAGCAAGAAGGGTTGTAGTATGCACCACAAACACCCTTGTCTGCATATTTTTCATCTTGTCTAGCTCTTGATCAAGGATGGAATTATTTTCCAAGATTAATGGGATAACACTTCTGTATGAAACTCGAGCGTTTACTTGTTGAAATGCATTAGAAAGGTAAGGTATAATGCCATTACCATAATCTGAATCTTCATATATCAGAATAACTTGATACCATCCAAAATACTTAACTATGGCGGCAACAGCATCAACTTGAGCAGCATCACTAATTGCCGTTTGAATAAAATACGGAGTCTGAGGACGGAGAGAAGGACTTGTTGCTTTGAAAGAAATGACTGGCACTTTGGCTGCATCTCCAAGACCAATCACAAAGTTTGCTTGTGCTGATTTTTGAGGACCAATTATGGCATCAACTTGTACATCCTTCAACAAATCGAGAGCTGCACATGTATATATCCATGAATGCGATTGCAACGAGTATTATCATGAAAGTTGATCACTTAGTACGTTATTACACACACAAACATAAATACGCAAATTACCCAAACCTTCAAAATTTTCATTTTGGCCAAAAAGTAAACTGAAGTATATATTCTTTTTCAAGAAAATTTATCAAAACAGTACTAATATTGAAGGACAAAAATGCAGCAAAAGGGAAGTATTACATACCACTAGCTGCAGCATCGGTGACTAGTCCTCTTGAATCCCTTGGATGAAGCACAATTCGTGTCGAAGAATTTGAATTAACTGAATAAAAATCGGAGAGCGCTAAAGACAAGCTGGTGTTGCCTATGCGTCCATTTGTGGAATTTGCATCAAGAATAACACCAACTTGAAAGGTAGTATTTTGCTGTGCGTTGCACAATGAGAGAAATAGACTGAGTAGTGAGACAGAGAAAACTGTGAAGAAATTCATTTTCATGTTTGCCAAATTCTGATCTGCAATTTTTTTGTTACGCAATCTAGTGTATTATACATGTATATGTAGGCCACAAGTAACTTATAAGTTGAACTGAGAAAGTTTCATTAGCTTAATTATCTTGAATTGTTAAAACCCCACTCAGATTATAATATATATCTGAAGACTTTGGTAGGCAATTAAATAAAGATAGATGCTTGCATGTGTATTACGACAATTTCTCAGCATTTTCTTCCGAGAAAAGTTCCAACTCTGTTAATTTTAGAGTGTGTGCAATTAATTTAGGGTGAAGTTAGTTCATTACCTCCTCAGCCACCACAGTTGCCACCGTCTCCGCCGCTGAACTCCAGAAAACAGCTGCTGCTCCGCCATGATCTCTGCCCCCAATCCATACCCTAATGCTAATCCGAATTCAACCTCAGACGAGAAATCCTGTTCGATTACGGTGATTATTTTACGTCTAACAAAACCAGAAATCTGCCCCCAATTTGACATCCAATTGATTGAGGTACCATAGAATTTAGGTCTCCAAAATCGAAATCTGCCGCCAATTTCATTATTACGTCTAAATAAAAGAGATGAACACACCAATTAAAAAATAAAAATGATAAAAATCCAGTTATATAGAGCCCAATAGAGCATTGAATCAAATAGTGAACGGCCCAGACAAATGGGCTCAATGACTCGACTGCACTCGGAGGCCCAATAAGTAACTCAACTGACTCGGTACTCGGTAACGATTGAAATCAGTACGTCGCCGTTTCACTCAAATTGAATAAATACAAAAAACAATAAACATAGTGGGAAATAGAAAATAAGAATTTGACTAAAACAACGTTAAATTCCAGCAGGCCAGCCTCCGTCTTCGTCTTCTTTCTGCCGGCACCATTTCATCCACACACCGCTATACGTTACACTTACACACAGTGACAAACACACACATATATATATATATATACACACACACACACACGGACAAAAACATGTCTGCTATCGAAAAAAACCCGTCCGTAGCCGTCGCCGGGAAATGGACAGATTTCCGTCATTGAATCCGATCACCACCAATCTGATCATCTACTCACTCACAGCGCTTTTAATGATGTGCAATAAACCCATTTTCACAGTAAACGGTTGCACCCCGAAAGATTCGGGCCCTGTGGTCCCCACCACCCCTCTCGTCACCTTTCTGGAACGGGTCCAAGAGACGGCGTTACGGGCTTACGGGCCGAAGGGCTTTGATCCAAAATTGTACGTCGACCTTTCACTGAATCAAAACCTCTCCACCACAATCGAAGCCTTCGATAAAATTAAGAGAAACGAGAATGGCTCGGTCTCGATTGATGAATTGAGTGGTTTTGTGGAGAAGTATTTGGGTGGTGCGGAGGTGGATTTGGTGTATGTGCACCCGGTTGACTTTGTGGCGGAGCCCGAATACTTTCTGCCTAAGGTGAAGAGGCCCGAAGTGAGGGATTGGGCTTTGGAGGTGCATAGGCTTTGGAAGAATTTGAGTAGGAAGGTTTCGGGTCGGGTCATGGAGCAGCCCGATTTCCACACGTTGCTGCCTTTGAAGAACCCGGTTATGATACCCGGTTCGAGGTTCAGGGAGGTTTATTATTGGGATTCTTATTGGGTGATCAGGTTTTTTTCTTTATCTCATGCTTAATTGTGTTCTTATTTTGTACTTTTTATATTTTCCCCTTTCTTGATTGAATTAAAATTTTGAGATTTAATCGAGCCCAACACGAAATTTAGCTCCATATTTTATGATATTTTTCTAATCGAACTTGACTCGGTCTCGGGTTTCATAGCTTGTCGAACGAAAACTACATTGGTTTCTTTGAGTCCTGCTGATGATTATTTTTATTGTCTGATTTGGTGCTGATGATGAACTCATGAATTGTATAACTGTTTGCTTCTGTTTATTTAATCTTTAATTTTTTGGAAGTCCCCTTTTTTGTTGTTGGTTGAGTGTCATCAAATTTGTGGTAATGGAGGTGCATTATGGTCAATTTTGCATCACATGTAAAACTGTTAAACAAGGGCCAAGTGGCGAGGGTTGGTGTTCCGTGACTATGCATCTAATAATTGGTGTAGATATTAGTCAATTTCTATACTAGTTTTCTAGTTTGTTTGTTTTAGATTTATGCTTTAATTTTGAAATTATTGATTGTGTACCTATTGCCATGATGTAAAGGAACCTCTTTAAGGGAATCTTTTTTTTTTTTTTTTTTTTTTTAAATAATTATTTCTGTAAATCCGTTTTTGGTTGATTAAGAGAAATGATTCTGATGCAGGGGGTTGTTAGCGAGTAAAATGTACGAGACGGCAAAAGGGATTGTGTATAATCTCATTTCTCTTATAGATGAGTTCGGTTATGTTCTCAACGGTGCAAGGGCGTACTACACTAATAGGAGGTAACTGCTGTCTCAACTTTGTTCGATTATGTAATTCGAGAGTGGAAGTAACTGATTTTTTTCTTTTTATTTAATTGCGCTTGAAATTTTCGTGTAGTTACGTTTTCGACTTCGTTTTGTCTTGTTGAAGTTGAAACGCTAAAGTTCTTGCAACATTTGCAGCCAGCCTCCTCTTTTGAGCTCAATGGTTATAGATATATACAATGAGACAGGTGACAAGGACTTGGTCGTAATTTCACTTCCTGCACTGCTGAAGGAGCATAAATTCTGGAATTCGGGTAAATTTTGATTCCCTCTATTGATGGAACTGCGTGTCTGTGTGTGTGTGTAAAAAGGTGAAATTTATTTATCCATTTTGTTCAATGGTTTAATTCTTGAAGGAAAGCACAAGGTGATAATTCAAGATGGTGAAGGTGTAAATCACAGTTTAAGTCGATATTACGCCATGTGGAATCAGCCAAGGCCAGAATCTTCGACTACTGTACTAAACTATCTAACCATTCTTCAGAAAGTTGTTGAGGATTTTTTATTTATTTTTAAATTCTTCAAAACAAAATTTGGCCTTGCAGGACATGGAAACAGCTTCGAAACTGTCGAATAAATGTGCGGAAACCCAACTATATCGTGAACTGGCATCTGCTGCTGAATCTGGATGGGATTTCAGTACCAGATGGATGAGGTAACTTGATCTAAAAATCCCTATTCATTATTAATTTTTTTTTTTCTCTGTAATATTACTGATTTTTTTTTTAATTTTTTTTTTAATTATTGCGTTCTAGAAATGAATCTGATTTAACAACATTAGCTACAACATCAGTTATACCTGTGGACTTGAATGCATTTATTCTGAAGGTATGATCTACAAACTTGTCATTTGTATTGGCCGATAATTTGTTATTTAAGCCGCATATAATGTGTGTGATATTATGATTTTTGTCCAGATGGAACTTGACATAACCTCCTTGGCAAATGCAATCGGAGATTCTGACACAGCTGATAAATTTTTTGAAGCTTCCAAGGCCAGAAAAACGGCCATAAATACTATTTTTTGGAATGCAGAAACATCACAGTGGCTCGATTATTGGCTGAGGGAATCCAATTTGTCGGAGGTTATGATGATATTTGTACCTCGATAGAATCTAGCTTTTCGGTTTTCCCAATTGTTGATATTTGTTTTTTGTTTTGTTTCAGGATGTTTACAAATGGGATGCTTCAAGCCAGAATAAGAAATCGTTTGCCTCAAACTTCATTCCCTTGTGGATCAATTCGTTTAATTCAGGTTTTTACGGGTTCAATCTCTTATTCGTGTTTCTCATTGCCTACTTTTTTCGACTTCCGTTTGGAACTATAATATAAAGTCATTGTTTGGTTTTATGAATTTTTTTTAATCACATAATAAAGTATGTTTTGCATATAACGACAGATGTGAAAAAGGTGGATGAAGTTGTCAAAAGTCTCGAAAATTCAGGTCTTGTTTGCCAGGCTGGGATTGCAACTTCTTTGACTAACTCAGGACAACAATGGTAATAATTCAATTCGTAACTAACGAATGGGGATACAAGGAGAACATTAAGACATGGTCAACATGAAAATTTTCGGTTTATTATAATCGAGAGTTCAATTCTTGCAGGGATTTTCCTAATGGGTGGGCCCCACTACAACACATGATTGTTGAAGGACTCGTAAGATCTGGATCAGAACAAGCAAGATGCCTTGCAGAGGATATTGCTGTGAAGTGGATCAGGACAAATTATGTTGCCTATAAGAAAACGGGAGCTATGCACGAAAAATACGATGTCCAAAAATGTGGAGCCTATGGCGGAGGCGGTGAATATATACCCCAAGTAAGTCAATAACTACTTTTTCCATGTTACCCCAAGTAAGTCAATAACTAACTTCCGACTTACGAATTTATTTCGTTTCGTGGGCAGACGGGATTTGGTTGGTCGAATGGAGTGGTATTAGCATTCTTGGAGGAATTCGGATGGGAGAAAGAACTAAAGCTTGACTGCGAAGTTAGTATTAATGTTGTTTTATAGCTATATAATATATATAGCAGCTGATTCTGTGTGGCTCAATTTGAACCTGCAAAATACATAATCACATTGTAGTGATATATATATATATATATATATATATATATATATATATATATATATATATATATATATGTTTCACATGTATAAATTCATTCTCAGTACTAAATAGACATAATGCTGATTTGTGTCAACTTTTTTAGTATTTAATGTAATATGTTATAATGAAATCGTTATATGAAGGGTAAGTTTTTAAAAGAAACATTTACAAATTTCAACAGTTAATATTTATAAAACCGTGCACGAAAATTACATGAAACTTACCATAATTCGATCTTCGAACATATATATTGCAAAATTTTGGAGTTCTATTAAAATTATAGCATTTATTATGATAGACTGAGCATGAAGACAATTAAAAAAAAAATTAGTTATTATAAATAAGAAATGTTAAAATATAAGGAGTTATAATAGAACAAATTTTTTTTTTTTTTTCTGGAAGGGCCATTTTTCATTGGTCATTGACATTAGTTAGTGTCCTAACCAAGTGCTGAAAAACCATTGATGAGTTCATCGAGAGCATTGAATTAATAAATACTAGTCAACCTGGAGTTATTCTGGACTCCTCTTTCTTGGAATAGAAGGTAATGTTCATCATATTCATTATCCTAATCTTATTATATTGGAGTTTGACTTTTAACAATGGTTGACTCCTGATGAAACTTTCTCAGATAGTACCTTATAGTAATGTGGCATTTATTTACGTGTATATATATCCTGGATTCCCGAAGCAGAGATGTCGAACAAAATTCGCAAGAATAAAATGAATTTCTTCACAGTTTTCTCACTATTAATTAGTGTCTTCCTCTCGTTGTGCAGTGCACAACGAAACACTACATTTCAAGTCGGTGTCATTCTTGATGCCGATTCATTGGTCGGCCGCATAGGAATGACCAGCTTGTCTTTAGCTCTTTCCGATTTTTATTCATTTAATTTAAATTATTCAACAAGACTTGTGCTTCATTCAAGGGATTCCAGAGGACTAGTCACTGGTGCTGCAGCTAGCGGTATCTTATTCTTACCTTTTGCTATAATATTTGACGTGTAATATTTGAATCATGTGATGAACTCGTATGATTCTATTTCTATTGTATGGATGCAGCGCTCAATTTGTTGAATGATGTGCAAGTTGATGCGATAATCGGTCCTCAAACATCTGCGCAAGCAAACTTTGTGATTGGTCTTGGAGGTGCGGCAAAAGTGCCGGTCATTTCTTTCACAGCAACAAGTCCTTCTCTCCGCCCACAAACTCCATATTTCGTCCAAACAGCCATAAACGATGCTGCTCAAGTTAATGCTGTCGCTGCCATAGTTAAGTACTTTCGTTGGTATCAAGTTGTTTTCGTGTACGAAGATTCGGATTATGGCAATGGCATTATACCTTACTTGTCAAATGCATTTCAACAAGTAAACGCTCGAGTTTCGTACAGAAGCGTTATTCCTGTTTCGGCAAGTGATGATTTCATCCTTCAAGAGATGTACAAGATGAAAACCATGCAGACAAGGGTGTTTGTGGTGCATGCTTCAAGACCGGTTGCTTCTAGAATCTTCCTGAAAGCAAAGGAAGCGGAAATGGTGAGTGAAGGCTACGTGTGGATCGTGACCAGCGGGCTCATGGATTTGTTCTATTCGTTGGATTCGAAAGTCGTTGAGTCCATGCAAGGAGTTGTCGGCGTAAAACCTCTCGTTCCAAGATCGAGTAAACTCAATTCCACGACTATAAGGTGGAAGAAGAAGTTTGCAGATGATAATCCAGGAATCACTCCACAAGAAGATATCAACCTTTATGGGTTATGGGCTTATGATACACTGTGGGCATTGGCTATGGCTGCTGAGAAAACCGGATTTAAGGAGCCGACTTCTTTGCCAAACACAACTTCTCTCAACTCTACGGATATGTTTATTACAGGAACATCGCAAACAGGTTCGAAACTTCTTGCAGCAATGTTGGAAACTAAATTCGAAGGTCTCGCTGGGAATTTCAATTTGGTTAACGGGCAATTAGAGTCGTCATCTTTCCATATGTTGAATGTAAACGGAAATTCGCTGAAAGAAGTTGGAATATGGAAACCGTTATTGCAAATTTCAAGTCAAAGGAACACGAACCTGACGGGTTTTGTAGGTGAGAAATTGGAGAATATTATATGGCCCGGAGGATCGAGGAATGTACCAAAGGGTTGGGAGGTTCCGGTAAGTGGTAAGAAGCTTAGAGTCGGAGTTCCTGTAGACATTGGTTTTGCAGAATACGTAAATGTACAAAGGGATCCTCAAACAAATGCTACCACAATCACTGGATATTACATAGATTTGTTCGATTCTGTTATGGCGGCACTACCTTATTCTGTCCGATACGAGTATGCTCCGTTTGAAAAATCCGACGGATCAATTGCCGGGAGCTACGATGACTTAACCTACCAAGTGTTCAATGGGGTAAAAAAAAAAAAAAACAAGATTGAATCTTTTGTGTTCGTTTATTTCTATCTAATAATCACTATATATTGTTTCTTTTATGTGTTTGTACTTTCTTAACTAGGAATATGATGCTGCTGTTGGGGACATAACAATCACAGGCACGAGATCGCAATACGTTGACTTCACTCTTCAAATTGAAGAAGGTGGAGTTACGAGGACGCAGAGAATCGAGTACGAGAATCCAAACGACCTATTGTTTTTCTTTAAACCACTAAAACTTGACCTATGGTTAACTGCCTTAGCCATGTTGATTTTAACTGGAGTAGCTCTCTGGATTCTCGAACATAGACATAACGAAGATTTCAGAGGTTCCCACCATGCCGGCTTGATCTTTTACGTTCCGTTCACGTCATTAGTATTCGCCTACAGTGAGTAATCGTCTCTCTTCCTCTGTATATATTCGGACACCATTTTCATTAATTATTTGTATTCCTAACTGTTTCTCTTTTTTTTTTTTTTTTTTTTTTTGGGTTTTTGAAGGGGAAAAAATAGTGACGAATTTAGCTAGAGTGGTTATAGTGGTGTGGATATTCGTGGTGCTGATATTGAACTCAACTTACACAGCAAGTCTTTCGGCAAGATTGACAGCAATCAAGCTTCTAAAAGTCGACACGGATGTAACAACGCTCATCAGAAACGGGGATTATGTGGGGTGCAGAGAAGGCACCTACATTATCGAGTTCTTGAAAAGGCTTGGATTCGACGAATCCAAGATCAGGACATACAAACTTCCGGAAGATTTCGACATTGCCCTGTCCAAAGGAAGTGGAAACGGAGGCATAACTGCGTTCTTCGCTCGCACCCCTTACATGGAACTCTTCTTAACCAGGTACTGCAACAAGTACATGAAAGTTGGCACCCCGTATTACACCGAGGGATTTGCCTTTGCGTTTCCAAAGGGGTCACCGTTGGTCGCTGACGTGTCACGTGCAATCATCAAACTGACGGACAATCACAAGATTGCGGAAATAAAGGAACGTTGGATCAAACAATCTGCGTGTAGCGAAGACGACTTGCCTAATAGTTCGTCGGCAAATATAGGGTTGAGAAGTTTCACGATCCTGTTTTCGGCGACGGGGATCGTCACAGGGTTTTGCCTCGTTTACTACATGGGGAGCTTTTTTTACAGTAACAAAGCTAAAGTGAAGAAAATTTGGAACGACGAACCCAAAAAGACGGTTTGGTCAAAAATCGGAGCAATATGCACATTTTTTGGGAGTCCAGACCCCAAATATATTCGACCTGATAAGGAAATGACTTGGTCCAAATTCCGCGCAGTTTGCAAGTTTTTTTATGAAACAGACGCCAAATCTTTTCCACGTCGTGGCGAAGATGCAGTTCAAGTGGTAAGGAAAAACGCACCGCTGCGTCGGTTAAATTCAATGTAGCTAGCTTGTAAACATATTCACAGTGTGTGTGTGTGTGTGTGTGTGTGTGTGTGTGTGTGTGTGTGTGTGTGTGTGTGTGTGTGTGTGTGTGTGTGTGTGTGTGTGTGTGTGTGTGTGTGTGTGTGTGTGTGTGTGTGTGACCAATTTGGTTTGTTATAACTGATGAATGGATCCAAGACTTATACACAAAAATCCTAAGAAAAGATGCTCCTTATTAATCGGAAAAGTTCTGAAAATACAAAACGTGTTTAGAAACGCTGGAAATAAAAATAATAAGAAGCAAGACATCTTCTTCTTCTTCCTCTTGCAAGATTCAATTAAAGGAATTTGCTCTTATCATCACCCGTCCGTTATTAAGAACCAACCGCATGTTATTAAGCATCACCTGCCTGTTAATATTATGCATCGGAAACACCCCGATTTCAACTGCATCATCATCTTCCGGCAAATACGCACGGTCTCTTTCATCAAAAAGCCTGCCAAATGCATGGACTTTAAACCCAACCGTGTTGTCGGAATTGTAGATATTTCGTACACGAACTCTGTTCTGGTACAGAAACGAAACTAAGAATAGCACGACAGTTGTCCCTGTGACAGCCCCTGTCACTGCAAACAGTACTTTGAAACTTCTCAAACCTATATTTGTCCACCCAACTTTAGAAGGATCATCGTCTTCATTACACCCGGATTGCCTTATCCAATGCGCCTTTATTTCTGCTATTTTATGACTGTCTGTCAGTTTAGTGATCGCACTCGACACGTCACCAACTAACGGTGACCCCTTTGGGAAACCAAAGGCAAACCCCTCTGTAAGATAAGGTGACCCGAATTTCGTGTAATTGCTATAGTACTTTGATAAAAAGAGGTCCGCATAAGGAGTGCTCGAAAAAATGGCAGTTACGCCCCCGTTAGCGCTTCTTTTTGACAATGCATTGGCAAATTCCTCTGCATGTTTATATATCCTGATTTTCGATTCGTGGAATCCGAGCCTTGTCAAGAACTCTACAAGAAAAGTGCGAAAAGTGCCTTCTCTGCACCCCACGTAGTCTCCATTTCTAATAAGCGTATTCACATCTGTATCTCCTTGCTGTAGCTTAAACGTCGTTAATCTTGCCGAAAGACTCGCTGTGCACGTTGAGGTTAGTACTAAAACAACGAATATCCACACAACTACAACCACTCGAGCTAAATTCGTCACTATTTTCTCCCCTGTAAAATATCATTTATGTGTAAGTAAACAACAATTGACGTATTCGTGTGTGGTTGAATGGTAAATACAAAAGATTAATATTACTTACTGTGGGCGAAGACTAATGACATGAATGGTATGTAGAAGATTAAACCGAGATATCCAGAAGGCCGACCTCTGAAGGCTTTGTTAAACTTATGCTCGAGAATCCAGAGAGATACTCCGGTGAAAATGAAGAGTGCTAAGATAGTTAACCATAGTTCCATTTTGAGGGGCTTCAAGAAAAACCATTTGTCGTTCCGATTGTCGTCGTATTGAATTTTCTGTGTCCGTGTAACTCCACCTTCTTCTATCGGAAGTGTGAACACAACATATTCTGATCTCGTGGCTGTGATAGTTATGTCTCCAACAGCAACATCGTAGTTCTAATATTCCGAGAAACATGAGTAAACATCAATGTAATGAAGTGCATCATTTATTATTACGAATATAAAGTTCAAGTAAGTTATTGTTGCTTACCCCGATAGAGACTTGGTAAGACAGATCGTCTTAGCTTCCAGCGCTCGAGCTGTCGGATTTTTCAAACGGAACAAACTCGTACCGTACTGCGTAAGGTAGTGCTGCCATGATCGAATCGAATAAATCAATGTACAATCCACTTATTTTGGTACTATTTGTTTGAGTGTCCTTTTCGACTTTTACAAATTCCGAAAAGCCAGATTCTAGTGGAACTCCAACTCTAAGCTTTTTACCACTTACCGGAACTTCCCATCCTTTCGGTACATTCCTCGACTCTCCAGGCCATATAATATTCTCCAATTTCTCACCTGTAAAACCCATTGAATTCCCGTACACTTGACTTGAACTTTGAACAAACGGTGTCCATATTCCAACTTGTCTCAGCCCCTTTCCATTTACATTCAAGATTTCGAACGACGAAGGCTCTAGTTGCTCGTTAACCAAATGGAAATTCCCAGCGAGCCCTTCGAACTTAGTATCCAACATTGCTGCAAGAAGTTTTGGACCTGTTTGTGATGTTCCTGTAATAAAAATGTCAGTAGAGTTGAGAGCGGTTTTGTTTGGCAAAGAAGTCGGCTCCTTAAATCCGGTTTTCTCAGCAGCCATAGCCAATGCCCATAAAGTATCATAAGCCCAAAGCCCGTAAAGATTCATCTCTTCTTGTGGAGTAATTCCAGGATAATCATCTGCAAACTTCTTCTTCCATCTTATAGTCGTGAAATTCAGTTTACTCGATCTTGTGACGAGCGGTTTCACGCCGACAACTCCTTGCATGGACTCTACGACTTTCGAATCCAATGAATAAAACAACTCCATGATCCCGGTGGTTACAATCCAAACATAGCCTTCACTCATCATTTCTGCTTCCTTTGCTTTCAGGAAGATTCTAGAAGCAAGGGAGCTTGTAGTATGAAGCACAAACACCCTTGTCTGCATAGTTTTCATCTTGTACAGCTCTTGAAGCATGAAGTCGTTAGTTGCAGAGGTAGGTATAACGCTTCTGTACGAAACACGAGCGTTCACTTGTTGAAACGCATTAGCCAAATAAGGGAGTAATGCCATTACCATAATCCGAGTCTTCGTATACGAGAACAATTTGATACCATCGAAAGTACTTAACTATGGCAGCAACCGCATCAACTTGGGCAGCATCAGTTAGGGCTGTTTGAACGAAATATTCAGTTTGCGAACCGAGAGAAGGACTCGTTGCGGAGAAAGAAATGATCGGCACTTTGGCTGCATCTCCAAGACCAATCACAAACTCTGCTTGTGAAGATTTTTGAGGACCGATGATTGCGTCAACTTGTACATCCTTCAACAAATTGAGAGCTGCATGCATTATACCCATCATGTGATCAGTTGATCAAGATTCAGCAATGGTTTGATCAAGAATAAATTATGGCATCTAATAAAATTTTTACGACGACAAAGACGACAGACGATGAAAAGTTAATACATAACCGGAAGGAGAACATGCATACCACTAGACGCAGCATCGGTGATTCGTCCTCTTCCATCCCTTGTGTGAAGCACGAGTCTTGTCGAATAATTAGAATTAGTTGAATAAAAATCTGAGAGGGCTAACGACAAGCTGGTCATACCCGTACGGGCGACCAATGAATCGGCATCGAGAATGACACCAACTTGAAAGGTTGTATTTTGCTGTGCACTGCAAAATGGGACGAATAATAATATACTAAGTAGTGAGAGCTGAGAGAAAACTGTGAAGAAATAATATTGCATTCCCATCTTTGGCAATATATGTGATCCACTTTTCTGCTCTGCTTAGATAATCCAAAGTATATGTATATACATACATATATATATACATAAAAGCCACATGCATGTAAGAAAGTTTCATGAGAAGAATCTTGATCAATTGTTAAAATTAGTCCACTATATATGATTACAACGTGTCTTATATGTTCTTAATTCCATCATTTTGACAACCATTCTATAAGATTAATTAATAAAGGTAAATTATACCCATGGAGTTGGGTATAAATTACGAGTATGCACTTTGTATGAGTTTGAAATTTGTACATGAACTAGGGATATTGTTTGATGTAATTAGTTTTTGTCTTGTTAAGACAACCTAAATTTTATTTCTTGAGTCCAGATTGAATTTTTTAGTTGGGATGAATTTTCAGAGGTGAGAGAATTTTAAGTCGTCGGGGTTAATTTAGAGATTAAGCAGGTCATTAATATGTAATGAGCAATCTTAAACGGCTCTTCCCATGCATTATTCTTCCCTATTTATTAAATATTATATACTTGGTTATTATTTGGAGATTAAAAAAACAAACATTTGGCTGCTACTGATGTATATATATTGATATTGATGATGCTATGCCACCACCACACTACGACGTGCTTCGACGTTGCATAGACTAAAGCGTTAGGGAAGTCTTCTAATTAATGGAAAATGCCTGCACCATCACGCGCCTGTTATTATGCACCACCTGCATTTATATTATCAAGCATCACCCGCCTGCTACGTACTATGCCCCGGCAACAACCCCATCTCAACCGCACTATCCGGGAAAAAAATCGATCTGGACCTTATTTTTCGTCGAAAAGATTGCCAAACGCACACACTTTTAACCGAACCGTATTTCTGTAAAAAAATCTAGTACGACCATTATATATATTATTCTAGAGTTCCCATGATTTTTTCCAGAAAATGTGTGTTTAGACTTTAGACACTAAATAATTTCAACGATTAATCTTAAACTCTTTGGCAAATGCAATCGGAGATTGTAAAACAGCTGAGAAGTTTCTTGAAGCTTCTTATAAGGCCAGAAAAAGGCCATAAATACTATTTTTCTGGAATGCAGAAACAGGGCAGTCGCTCGATTATTGGCTGAGGGAATCGAACCTGTCAGAGATGATAATTATGTCCCGGAGCTTATAGCTCGAGCTCGATTAAATGGAATTGAAGGACCATGATTTCTTTCGACTTTTGAATTTATTTCGTTTCTTTGGCAGACGGGATTTGGCTGGTCGAATGGAGTGGTATTAACGTTCTTGCTGGAATTCGGATTGGAGAAAGAACTAAAGCTTGACTGTTCATAATTTACAAGAAAAAATAGACCATCACTTTGTAGTGATGTGTTTGAAAGATTCAAATTCAGGGGATATGTAAATAGACACAACAGCTGCAAGATGATGTTGTTTTATTTGTAAGTTACATAAAAATGAAGATTTATTTAAATAACAATATAGATGTGATAATTAAAAGTAACTAAAATTTCCAATGAACATAAATCAAATATGAGTGAATAAGATCGACCGGCTAGATTGAATATGTTCGACGTGCATCTCTATTCGGAAAAGATTTCGGGTCCTTTTCATCGAAAATCTTGCAAATTTTGCGAATTTTGGACCAAGTTGTGGTTCTAGAGTTATTGTAGATACTCTTCACTACAACTTTGTTACTACTGAAAAAGGACACCATGTACAGCACAAGGCAAATACCTGTAATCCCACCTGTTATTCCAAACAGGATTTTGAAACTTTTCAATCCGATATTTGTCGAAGAGCCGTTAGATATGTCGTCTTCATTACATGCGGATTGTTTGATCCAACGGTCCTTTATTTCCGAAATCTTGTGATTATCCGTCTGCTTGATGATTGCACGCGACACGTCAGCAACTAACGGTGAACCCTTGGGAAATGCAAACGCAAAGCCCTCGGTATAATACGGGGAGCCGACTTTCATGTACTTGTTGCAGTACTTGGTTAGGAAGAGTTCCATGTAAGGAGTGCGAGAAAAGAACGCAGTTATGCCTCCGTTTTTACTTCCTTTGGATAAGGCAGTATCGAAGTCTTCCGGAAGTTTGTATGTCCTGATCTTGGATTCGTCGAATCCAAGCCTTTTCAAGAACTCGATAATGTAGGTGCCTTCTCTGCACCCCACGTAGTCCCCGTTTCTTATTAGCGTTTTTACGCCCGTGTCGACTTTTAGAAGCTTGATTGCTGTTAATCTTGCTGAAAGACTTGCCGTGTAAGTTGAGTTCAATACTAAAACCACGAATATCCACACCACTACAACCAGTCGAGCAAAATTCGTCACTATTTTCTCCCCTTGCGAAAAAAAAAAAAAAAAAAAAACAAGATTAATTAAGGAAATGGTGTTTGAATATAGAGAGGAAGAGAGATGAGATTACTCACTGTAGGCGAATACTAACGACATGAAGGGAACGTAAAAGATCAAGCCGAAATTATTTGGAAAAGGACCTCTGAAATCTTCGTTATGCCTATGTTCGAGAAGCCATAGCGCTGCTCCGGTTAAAATGAACATGGCTAAGGCAGTTAACCATAGTTCTAATGTGAGTGGTTTCAAGAAAAACCATTCATCGTTTGGATTTTCGTACTCGATTTTCTGTGTCCTCGAAACTCCCCCTTCTTCGATTTGTAGAGTGAAGTCTACGTATTCTGATCTCGTCCCTGTGATTGTTATGTCTCCAACAGCAGCATCATAGTTCTATAAACTCAAAAGCAGAGATGTATACAAATAAAACAATACAAAACAAAAAAAAAAAAAAGAAATTCGATCTTTGTATTATTTATTTCAATATTTACCCCATTAAAAACTTGGTAGGCCAAGTCATCGTAGCTCCCATCGGATCTTTGAAACGGGACGTACTCGTATCGGATGGAATAAGGTAGTGCATCCATGACAGAATCGAATAAGTCTATGTAGTATCCACTAATTTTGGTACCATTTGTTCGCGGATCCCTTTCTACCTTTACGTATTCCGAAAAACCAATTTCTACCGGAACACCAACTTTAAGCTTCTTACCACTTACCGGAACCTCCCACCCCTTTGGTACATTCGTCGATTCCCCTGGCCATATAACATTCTCCAATTTCTCACCTACAAAACCCGTCATGTTCGCATTCGTTTGACTTGAACTTTGCAATAATGGAGTCCATACTCCAACTTCTCTCAGCCCTTTTTCGTTAACGTTCAATATTTGGAAAGACGACGACTCTAGTTGCCCGTTGACTAATTTGAAATTCCCAGCAAGTCCTTGGAATTCGGTTTCCAACATTGCTGCAAGAAGTTGAGGACCTGTTTGTGATATTTCGGTAATGAACATATCCGTAGAGTTAAGAGAAGTTGCGTTTGGCAACGAACTCGGCTCCTTGAATCTGGTTCTCTCGGCAGCCATAGCCAACGCCCACAAAGTATCATATGCCCAAAGCCCATAGAGACTCATTTCTGTTTGTGGAGTAATTCCAGGATTGTCATCTGCAAACTTCTGCCTCCACCTTATAGTGGTGGAATCGAGTTTGCTCGATCGCGGAACGAGTGGTTTCACACCAAGAACTCCTTGCATGGACTCTACAACTTTTGAATCCAACGAATAGAACAAATCCATAAGCCCACTTGTCACGATCCACACATAGCCTTCACTCATCATTTCTGCTTCCTTTGCTTTGAGGAAGATTCTAGAAGCAAGACCGCTCGAAAGGTGAACCACAAACACCCGTGTCTGCATAGTTTTCATCTTGTACAGCTCTTGAAGGATGAAATCGTCACTTGCCGAGATAGGAATAACGCTTCTGTACGAAACTCGGGTGTTCACTTGTCGAAATGCATTAGCTAAATAAGGAGAAATGCCATAACCATAATCAGAATCTTCGAACACGAGAACAACTTGATTCCATCGAAAGTACTTAACGATTGCGGCCACAGCATCAACTTGATCAGCATCACTAAGAGCCGTTTGAAGAAAATAAGGAGTTTGTGGTCGGAGAGAAGGACTCGTTGCCGAGAAAGAAATAATCGGGACTTTTGCTGTGTCTCCAAGACCGATCACAAACTCTGCTTGAGTAGATCTTTGAGGACCGATTATTGCATCAACTTGTACTTCCTTCAACAAATTTAGAGCTGCATGCAAATCAATAATACAATCGATCATTCGAGTTGATGACCGATCGACTTGATGCATTATATTACATCAAGATAAAAAAAAAAAAAAAAAAAAAAAAAAAAAAAAAAAAAACAGTTGCAGCAAAAAGGCAATTAAAGTATTAATTACATATACAACATACCACTAGCTGCAGCATCGGTGACTCGTCCTTTAGAATCCCGTGTATGAAGCACGATTCTTGTGGAATAGTTTGAGTTTATTGAATAAAAATCGGAGAGAGCAAACGACAAGCTGGTATTGCCTATTCGTCCGATTAGCGAATCGGCATCAAGAATGACACCAACTTGAAAGGTGGTATTATTTGTCTGTGCATTGCTTGATGAAATGAATAATAAGCTAATTAGTGAGATCAAAGAGAAAACTGTGAACAAACGCATTTTCAGTTTTGCCAATTTGGTCCAACTATGTACCAATTAAGCATAAATATATATATACTTGATGTGGGAAAATTTCAACAGCAAAATCTTGAATTGTTTATTAAATAATAAATAAATGTAGTTTTCAGTAAGAAATATTGTACGACCATGCATTATATTATTCTAGAGTTCCCATGATTTCTAGAAAATGTGTTTGGGCACTAAATAATTTCAACGATCAATCTTAAATGGATATCCAATCAGTAAGAAGCTCATAGCATTTTATTCTTCCCTAATAATAATAATAAATAAATAAATATTATTTGACTAATTTGTACCGCGTACGTAGTTGATCACCATTACCAAAATGAAAATATAATATTGGAGATTATGATATATATTATTTTGGTAACATGGATTAATTGGGGGTTACACAATAGAATAAGTCTAAATTTGAACTAGCTAGCCCCTACTCGGTGTAATTGAGTTTTTATTTTAATAAATAATTTTTTTTAATCAACCTTAATTAACAATTTCAACGCAACTTCCACGTTGGAGACATATTGCATCGGAAAATCCCTGTGACCAAATCTAATTCCCCTAAGACAAAATTGTACTAATTAGTTACATGTTTAGAGTTTACACAAATAATGTATATATGTTGGAGAATAATTAGCCTTTTTATGTATATACAATATGTTGGCTCATTTATAATTGAAGAGCCATTTTAAATATTGTATTTATACAAAACATACATCCTTAGTGGACGACTTTTAACAGAAACTTCCTCCATCGATCATCAGTTAAATTCAGTATATATACATGATTGCCTAACACTTAAGGAAGTAGATCAAAACTCTGTAACATGACGAAAATGCATTATTATTTCTTCATCTCTCTCTCACTACTGACAAGTCTACTAATCCTCCCATCGTGTAATGCACAACGAAATACGACATTTCAAGTCGGCGTAATTCTCGATGCCGATTCGCTCGTCGCTCGCATAGGCATGACGAGCCTCACATTGTGCCTCTCCGATTTTTATTCGTCCAATTTAAACTACTCGACAAGGCTTGTGCTTCACACAAGGGATTCAAAAGGGCGAGTCACCGACGCTGCATCGACCGGTAACTGCATCTTTCCGTTTTTACGTACGTAGTCGTTTTAGGAATTATTCATAATTGATCAAATTTAATATTTGTTGTTGTTGTGGATGCATGCTGCAGCTCTAAGTTTGTTGAAGGATGTGCAAGTTGATGCGATAATCGGTCCTCAAAGATCATCACAAGCAACCTTCGTGATTGGCCTCGGAGACGCAGCGAACGTGCCGATTATTTCTTTCTCCGCAACGAGTGCTTCTCTGCATCCTCAAACTCCGTATTTCCTTCAAACCGCCCTAAACGATGCTGCTCAAGTTGATGCTGTTGCTGCCGTAGTTAAGTACTTTCGTTGGTATCAAATTGTTCTCGTGTACGAAGATTCGGAGTTTGGTAATGGCATTACTCCTTATTTGGCTAATGCATTTCAACAAGTAAACGCTCGTGTTTCGTACCGAAGCATTATCCCTGTCTCGGCAAGTGACGATTTCATCCTTCAAGAGATGTACAAGATGAAAACTATGCAGACGAGGGTGTTTGTTGTTCATACGTCGAGCGTCCTTGCTTCTAGAATCTTCCTCAAAGCAAAGGAAGCAGAAATGACGAGCGACGGCTATGCGTGGATAGTGACAAGCGGAATCATGGATTTATTTTATTCGTTGAACTCAAGTGTTGTAGAGTCCATGCAAGGAGTTGTTGGTGTGAAACCGCTCGTTCCACGATCGAGTAAACTCAATTCCACCACCGTAAGGTGGAGGAAGAAGTTTGCAGATGATAATCCAGGAATCACTCCACAAGAAGAGATAAACCTTTACGGGGTTTGGGCATACGATACATTGTGGGCGTTGGCTATGGCTGCTGAGAAAACGGGATTTAAGGAGCCGAGTTCTTCGCCAAACTCGACAGACGTGTTTAGTACTGGAATTTCACAAACAGGTCCGAAGCTTCTTGCTGCAATGTTGGATACTAAATTCGAAGGGCTCGCCGGAAACTTCCAACTGGATAACGGTCAACTAAAGCCGTCGTCTTTCGAGATCTTGAATGTAAATGGAAAGGGGCTGAGACAAGTTGGAATATGGACACCGTTTGTTCAAAGTTCAAGTCAAGTGTACGGGAATGCAACGGGTTTTACAGGTGAGAAATTGGAGAATATTATATGGCCTGGAGAGTCGAGGAATGTACCGAAGGGTTGGGAGGTTCCGTTAAGTGGTAAAAAGCTTAGAGTTGGAGTTCCGTCTGCTGCCGGTTTTCCGGAGTTTGTCAAAGTGGAAAGGGATCCAAAAACAAATAGCACAAAAATAAGTGGTTTGTACATAGATTTGTTCGATGCAATCATGGCAGAGCTACCTTATGCAGTTCGATACGAATACGTCCCGTTTGCTGGGAGCTACGATGATTTATCATACCAAGTTTCTACTGGGGTAAGTACATATATATGTGTATTTATGTATGTATAGTTTTGTAATAAATAGACACTTAATTAATGTGTTGAGTTTTCAGAACTACGATGCTTCTGTTGGAGACATAACGATCACAGCAACGAGATCACGATACGTCGTGTTCACACTTCCGATAGAAGACGGTGGGGTGACAAGGATACAGAAAATTCAATATGATAGCGACCCAAACGATAAATGGTTTTTCTTGAAGCCCCTCAATTGGAAACTATGGTTAACTATCTTAGCCCTCGTCATTTTCACAACATTGGCTATCTCGATTCTCGAGCGCAAGTTTAAAATCGCTTTCATGTCAATAGTATTCTCCCACAGTGAGTAACTTATAGTAATTGTTTTTTTATATCAACTGTTGTTAGTTTCAGTAATTAATAATATAAATCATGGTTAGTTGCATATGTAATTGATAGTGAATAATGTGGTGTTTTAATTAATTGGCAGGTGAGGATATCGCGACGAATTTAGCTCGAGTGGTGGTAGTAGTGTGGATGCTAGTGGTGCTGGTGTTGCACTCGACTTATACAGCAAGTCTAGCGGCGAGATTAACAGTATTCAAGCTCCAACAAGGCGATGCAGATATAAACATACTCATCAGAAACGGAGATTACGTGGGGTGCCGTGAGGGCACTTTCCTTGTGGAGTTTTTGAAAAGGCTAGGGTTCCACGAATCGAGGATCAGGACTTACAAACTTCCGGAAGAATTCGAGAGTGCGTTGTCTAAAGGAAGCGAAAAGGGTGGTATAAGGGCAATGTTTTCTCGGACGCCTTACGCGGATCTTTTCTTGTCCAAGTACTGTGTTAAGTACATGAAAGTGGGGTCACCTTATCTTACGGAAGGGATTGCCTTTGGTTTCCCGAAAGGGTCGCCGTTGGTTGGCGATGTGTCTAGTGCTATTACTGAACTGACGGATAATCAGAGGATATCGGAAATAAAGAAACGTTGGATAAGACAATCTGGATGTACTGAAAACGATCCGTCTCAGTTCGGTTGGACGGATATCGGGTTGAAGAGTTTTAAAATCTTGTTCGGAGTAACGGGGGCTGTCACCGGGGCATGCGTTCTGCTGTTTTTAGTGTCGTTTCTATGCAAAAACAGAGATGAAGTGAAGAGGATCTACAACGAAACGCACCCCGATATTTGGTCCAAAGTCGAAGCAATTTGCATGCTTTTTAATCAACAAAACATCAGACCGGAGTAGTTATCTTTTCTTTTTTTTTCTTACCAGACTTTCTGCATTTGATATGTGTGTGTTAAATTTGTTTACAAACTTTGGCGAAAGACGTTGTCTTGTTATGATATTACTATTAATTTCAGTATCCGAAAAAACCAATAAAAATATGTTTTTATTTATTTATTTATTTACATATGAAGAAAGATATACATAAATCAAAGCAGTGTGCTGCACTTGTCCTAAACGAAAGACCTTTGATTTCAGTTAATCTTTCCGCACGAAACAACAGGTTGTAAGAAAGCTAAACGCGACACATTTGTACATGAATTTTGTCTATGCAGCTTTGTTATTGTCTCTTCACTTCAACTTCTAATTTATCGAAAATGCTCGTACCATCACGCGCTTGTTATTATGCACCACCTGCATATTATCAAGCATCACCTGCCTGTTACTATGCCCCGGCAACAACCCCATCTCAATCGCACTTTCTGGAAAAAAATCGGGATCTTTTTCATCAAAAAGATTGCCAAAAGCACGCATTTTTAACCAAAACGTATTGTCTGAATCGTATATCTCTCTTACACGAACTCTATGCTGGTACAGAAACGAAGCCAAGAATAACAAAACAGCCGCCCCTGTCACAGATCCTGTTACGACAAACAATACTTTAAAACTTTTCAACCCAATATTCGTCCACCCAACTTTAGAAGGATCATCGTCTTCATTACAACCAGACTTCCTTATCCAATGCGCCTTTATTTCCGCTATTTTATGGCTGTCTGTCAGTTTAGTTATCGCACTCGACACGTCACCAACTAACGGTGACCCCTTCGGAAACCCCTGCCAATTGTTTATTCATTCAGTTATATAACAGAATTTCATGAAAAGAAACACAAAAAAATGACATGATATATATACTTACGAAGGCGAAGCCAGCTGTAAGATAAGGTGACCCGAATTTCATGTACTTGCTGCAGTACTTTGATAAGAAGAGATCCGCGTAAGGAGTGCTCGAAAATATAGCCGTTACGCCTCCGTTTTCACTTCCTTTGGACAATGCATCATCGAATTCTTCCGGATGTTTATATATCCTGATTTTCGATTCGTGGAATCCGAGCCTTCGTAAGAATTCGGCAAGGAAAGTGCCTTCTCTGCATCCCACGTAATCTCCGTTTCTAATAAGCGTATTCACATCTGTATCGCCTTGTTGTAGCTTAAACGTCGTTAATCTTGCCGAAAGACTCGCTGTGTACGTTGAGGTTAGTACTAACACGACGAATATCCACACTACCACAACCACTCGAGCTAGATTCGTCACTATTTTCTCCCCTGCAAATTAAAACGCGTTTACGTAAGTAAACAACAATCGACGAATTCGTGTGTGTCCGAATGGAAAAGGAGATATTTGATATTACTTACTGTGGGCGAAGACTAATGACATGAATGGTATGTAGAAGATTAAACCGAGATATCCGGAAGGCCGGCCTCGGAAGGCTTTGTTGAACTTATGCTCGAGAATCCATAGAGATACTCCGGTGAAAACGAAGAGGGCTAAGATAGTTAACCATAGTTCCATTTTGAGGGGCTTCAAGAAAAACCATTTGTCGTTCGGGTTGTCGTCGTATTGAATTTTTTGTGTTCGTGTAACGCCACCTTCTTCTACTGGAAGTGTGAACACGACGTATTGCGATCTCGTGGCGGTTATGGTTATGTCTCCAACAGCAACGTCGTAATTCTGAAAAATATTTAAAAAAAAAACATCAATGAAGTGAATTTATTAGAAATAAAAATTGAATGTGAATTACTTACCCCGATAGAAACTTGGTACGACAGATCGTCGTAGCTTCCAGCGCTCGAGCCGTCGGATTTTTCAAACGGAACGTACTCGTACCGTACTGCGTAAGGTAGTGCTGCTATGATCGAGTCGAATAAATCAATGTACAATCCACTTATTTTGGTACTGTTTGTTTGAGGGTCCTTTTCGACTTTTACAAATTCCGGAAAGCCAGATTCTAGTGGAACTCCAACTCTAAGCTTTTTACCACTTACCGGAACTTCCCATCCTTTCGGTACGTTCCTCGATTCTCCGGGCCATATGATACTGTCCAAATGTTCACCTGAAAAACCGGTCATGCTGGCATTCCTTTGACTTAAACTTTGCAATAACGGAGTCCATGTTCCAACTTCTCGCAGCCCCGTTCCGTTTACGTTCAATATTTGGAAAGACGACTGGTCTAGTTGACCGTTGACCAAATTGAAATTCCCAGCGAGACCTTCGAATTTAGTTTCCAGCATTGCTGCAAGAAGTTTCGGACCTGTTTGTGATGTTCCTGTAACGAACATGTCTGTAGAGTTGAGAGAAGTTGTGTTTGGCAAAGAAGTCGGCTCCTTGAATACGGTTTTCTCGGCAGCCATAGCCAACGCCCACAATGTATCGTACGCCCAAAGACCGTAAAGATTCATCTCTGTTTGTGGAGTAGTTTCCGGATTATCGTCTGCAAACTTCTTCTTCCATCTTACTGTGGTGGAGATTAGTTTACTCGATCTCGGAACGAGCGGCTTCACACCGAGAACTCCTTGCATGGACTCTACAACACTCGAGTTCAACGAATAGAACAAATCCATGAGCCCGCTGGTTACGATCCAAACGTAGCCTTCACTCATCATTTCAGCCTCCTTTGCTTTGAGGAAGATTCTAGAAGCAAGAGGGCTCGAAAGGTGCAGCACAAACACCCTTGTCTGCATGGTTTTCATCTTGTACATCTCTTGAAGGATGAAATCATCACTTGCAGAGGTAGGTATAATGCTTCTGTACGAAATCCGAGCGTTTATTTGTTGAAATGCATTTGATAGGTAAGGAGTAATGCCGTTACCGAACTCTGAATCTTCGTATACGAGAACGATTTGATTCCATCGAAAGTACTTAACTATGGCGGCCACAGCATCAACTTGAGCAGCATCGTTTAGCGCTGTTTGAACGAAATACGGAGTTTGTGGACGGAGAGAAGGACTTGTTGCCGAGAAAGAAATGATCGGCACTTTTGCAGTGTCTCCGAGACCAATCACAAACTCTGCTTGTGAGGATCTTTGTGGACCGATAATCGCATCGACTTGTACTTCCTTTAACAAATTTAGAGCTGCAAATATATATATAGGAAAACAATTTATGTTATTAAATTGATACAGTATTAGAAAAAATTGCAGCAAAATGGTATGTATATATTGAATTACATACCACTAGCTGCAGCATCGGTGACTCGTCCTTTAGAATCCCGTGTATGAAGCACGAGACGTGTCGAAAAATTTGAATTGAAAGAATAAAAGTCGGAGAGAGCTAACGACAAACTAGTCATGCCTATTCGAGCGACTAGCGAATCGGCATCAAGAACGACACCGACTTGAAAGGTGGTATTTCGTTGTGCAATGCAAAATGGAAGGAATAGTAGACTAAGTAATATTTTGAGAGAGAAATTTGTGAAGATATTTAGTTCCATTTTTGGCAAATTAATCCAGTTTGTCTGCTCATCATATAATCCAGGCATTATATATATATATATATAGCTAGAGAGAGGGAGGGAGAGAAGTTTCCATCAGCAAATCTTGAATTGTGAAAAGTCGTCCGATCCACTCTGATTATAACATATCTAGTTGTGATTAATGGTAAATTAGGAATGAATTACATGTGCAATTTCTTGGGTTTGAAAAAATATACGAATTTAAGTTGTTGGCTTAAAATAATATACCATCAACTAGCTAGTGTTGATAATAGAATATTGTAGAAGCAGCTCGAACATATATATATGCACCATTACTTGTGATGTCCTTAATTCCCAATTATTTTAATGAAAATTTAGTCCATGAATTAAATACCATATACATATAATATGATCTAACTTAGAGGAGAGGTATTGCAATGTACCTATATATAAAATAATAATATTTGGTTTCCTTAAAATAAATGTCATTTGCGTTGAAAGTTTCAAACAAATGAGCAATCTTAAACGGCTCTTCCAAATTCCAATGAATTTTTATGTTTTGTTTTTGTACGTGGAGAAAATAAGGTTTATCCTCCACCGAATATATGATAAAATATTGATTATTTATTTATTTAGAGACGTGGGACTGAGTCTAACAGGCATATAATAAGAAAATAATTGACAAAGGAGGTAAACTCTAATCTGTAATCTGTATATATTATCTTCAATCTGTTACCTACAAATGGCTTTTATAGTCAATTACTTGCTCGCATTCAATAATTCTTTTTTTCCTTTTTTTTTTTCTCGGAATTTATTAGTTAAATTAAGCCCAATTGAGAATTAAATCATAATTATTTTAAAAATTAAGCTCCACTCGAATATAATGGACTTCGGTTATGCCCGGCTCAACTGCGGACCCTACCCACAACACAAATAAATATCAGTTTTTATTATCCCAAAACACGACTTTACAAAACAAATTTAATATTAAGTCTATTTTCTGTACTGCAATTTAAAAAAAATTTAAAAAATATTGTCAGTAGATATGAATAAGGTTTATAGGAATAAGATAATGTGATTGAGCTGTACTTGTCCTAAGAGCAATGGCCTTTGGCTTCAGTCAATCAAGTTGTAAGAAAATAAAACGTAGACTGGACTGGATATAATGTGTGTGTGTGTATATATATATATATATATATATAATAAAGAATAATAAGAATATATCAAGTACAGAGAATTTAGTACACCACACATTTGTTTAAGAAGTGGTCAGTGATTAGCAAATTAATATCCCATGCAACATGTTAAATTAATTACACATTTGACATTTGATTCATACTTAGGAGTTAATTAGGACGAACCTCTATTTGACAAAGTCCACCCTTTTGAAATTATTGCCTTCTTTTACGCGTCAAAATGGAATCTTTGATTTTTTTAATCTCCCTCCATTTTTTTCTGCAGACAGCATTTCTTTGTTATGAACATATAACTCTACTCCTAGTTTTTGAACTTTGCATGGTGTTGGACTAAATAATGTCCAATGCAGAATCCAATCTTGGGTTCTTTTCGTTATCTTTACGAGCTTTTTCGTTGCTCCGTTGAACGGTCGACTTAATGCCACCGCTGTAAAAGCTGATGTAGGAATCATTCTTGATTTCGAAACAACTGTGGGAAAGATAAGCATGACTTGCATTTCTATGGCAATCGAAGATTTCTATAATAATCGCAACCACATGGAAATATAAATTAACTCCTACATTAATAACATTTCTTGCTCGATTTTAAAATGGGATGATAACAAGTTCATCATTTCTACTTAAAAAATTTAAATCAATCTTCGTCGACAGCATCCGGACGGATATATGTGGTGTCTTCTGTATCAAAAAGCTCGCAATTTTTTTTGACTTTGGACCAAATGGTGCCCGGTTCGTTGTAGATCCGCTTTACTTGATCCCAGTTATTGTAGAAAAAGGACACTAGAAATAGCACAACGCAAGTCCACGTGACCAACCCTGTTGGCTGTTACTGCAAACAGGATATTGAAACTTCTCAAGCCTATATTTGTATTCGACCCAACCTTTGACGGATCATCTTCATTACATCCAGATCTTATCCAATGTGCCCTTATTTCCGCTATTTTATGACTGTCTGTAAGTATAGTTATCGCACTCGACACATCACCAACTAACGGTGACCCCTTTCAAAAACCAAAGGCAATGCCCTCTGTGAGATAAGGCGACCCTACTTTCCTGTACTTATTACAGTACTTGGATAAGAAGACATCCGCGTATGGAGAGCCAGAAAACATTGCAGTTATGCCGCCTTTGTCGCTTCCTTTAGACAATGAAACTTCAAGTTCCTTTGCACCTTTGTAAATCCTGATCTTGGATTCATCGAATCCAACAATTTTCAAGAATCCAGCAAGGAAAGTGCCTTCACGGCACCCCACATAGTCTCCATTTCTGATGAGGGTATTGACATCTGTATCGCCTTGTTGGAGCTTTAATATCGTTAATCTTGCCGAAAGACTCGCTGTGTAAGTTGAGGTCAATACTAAAACCACGAATATCCACACCACTACAACCACCCGAGCTAAATTCGACACTATTTTCTCCCCTACAAAACACATTTAATGTAAATGATACAAGTATAAATTAATTAAACAAGACATTTTTATATAAGTTTAGTTATTATTATAGCATGAAGGGGAAAGATTAAGATGACTCACTGTGAGCGAATACTATCGACATGAAAGGTATATATAAGATTAAGCCAACATTTACTGTGACCTGCAGTTCAAACTTTTTATCACATCAAATATACATATAACTTCTTATATTAATAAATAAATAAATAAAGTATAACACAATTTTCGAATTTTCGAATTTGCCCAAGGCTTGTTAAAAACAAAGGGTGAAACTCTTGTCTCAACTCTCAAAAATTTTCTAACAACGGGAACTGGGCCATTTCTTGATCTTGCGGAAAATACCGAGGGTCTCTTCCATCAAAAAGCTTGAAAATTGCACGGACTTTGAGCCAAGCTGAGTTGTTGTCTGTGTTCCAGATTTCTATTACGCGGCCTCTGTGCTGGTACAGAAACGACACTATGAATGCCAGAACGCATATTGATGTGACAGACCCTGTTACTGCAAACAGGACTTTGAAACTTTTCAGACCTATATTTGTCCACCCCACGTTAGACGGATCATCTTTATTACATCCAGACTGTTGTATCCAATGTGCCCTTATTTCCGATATCTTATGATTATCCGTCAGTTTAGTGATTGCAGTCGACACATCCCCAACTAATGGCGACCCCTTTGGGAAACCAAAGGCAATGCCCTCCGTAAGATAAGGCGATCCCACTTTCATGTACTTGCTACAGTACTTGGATAAGAAGACATCTGCGTAAGGAGACCCTGAAAATAGTGCAGTTACACCGCCTTTTTCACTTCCTTTTGACAATGCATCATCAAATTCTTCTGGATGTTTATATATCCTGATTTTCGATTCGTGGAATCCGAGCCTTTTCAAGAACTCCGCAAGATAAGTGCCTTCTCTGCACCCCACATAATCTCCATTTCTAATAAGCCTATTTACATCTGTATCGCCTTGTTGAAGCTTAAACGTCGTTAACCTTGCAGAAAGACTTGCTGTGTACGTTGAGGTCAATACAAGCATGACGAATATCCAAACCACTACTACTACTCGAGCTAAATTTGTCACTATTTTCTCCCCTACAAAACACATTTATGTAAATGATAGGTACAAACAAGGAAAAACAGATAACACATAGATATTATCAAGGATGGAAGAAAAAAGATAACTCACTGTGAGCGAATACTATTGACATGAAGGGAATGTAGAAGAATAAGCCGAGATAGTCCGAAGGCGAACCTCTGAAAGCTTTGTTAAACCTATGCTCAAGAATCCAGAGAGAAACTCCGGTGAAAACGAAGAGGCCTAAGACAGTTAACCATAGTTCCATTTTGAGGGGCTTTAAGAAAAACCATTTATCGTTTGGATTGTCATCGTATTGAATTTTCTGTGTCCTCGTAATCCCAGCATCTCCTACCGGAAGAGTGAATACTACATATTCTGATCTCGTGGTAGTAATCGTTATGTCTCCAACAGCAACATCGTAGTTCTAAAAACTCGCACGGACAAAGAAAACATCAATAAAGTTAATCTATTACAAATATAAATTCAAGTTATTAGTATTTACCCCAATAGAGACTTGGTATGATAAATCGTCGTAGCTCCCAGCACTTGAGCCATCAGATCTTTGAAACGGGGCGTATTCATATCGGACTGAGTAAGGTAGTTCTGCCATGACGGCATCGAACAAATCTATGAACAATCCACTGATTTTGGTGTTGTTTGTTTGAGGATCCCTTTCTACTTTTACGAATTCCGGAAAACCAGCTTCTGATGGAACACCAACTTTAAGCTTCTTACCACTTACTGCAACCTCCCATCCCTTTGGTACATTCGTGGATTCTCCGGGCCATATGATTTTCTCCAATTTTTCACCTGAAAAACCCGTCTTGCTCGTGTTCGTTCGACTTGATGAAGTTTGCAACAATGATGTCCACATTCCAACTTGTGTCAGGTCCTTTCCATTTACATTCAATATTTGAAAAGATGATGGTTGTAGTTGTCCGTTAACCAAATGGAAATCCCCAGCCAGACCTTCGAATTTAGTTTCCAACATTGCTGCAAGAAGTTTCGGACCTGTTAATGATGTTTCAGTAATAAACATGTTTGTAGAGTTAAGAGAACTTGTGTTCCGTAAAGAACTTGGCTGCTCCCTGAATCCTGTTTTCTCAGCAGCCATAGCCAATGCCCACAAAGTATCATATGCCCAAAGCCCAAAAAGGTTGATATTTGCTGGTGGAGTAATTCCTGGATTATCATCTGCAAACTTCTTCCTCCACCTTATAGAGGTAGATATGAGTCTACTCGATATTGGAATGAGAGGTTTCACACCAAGAACTCCTTGCATGGACTGTACGACATTTGAATCCAATGAATAGAATAAATCCATCATCCCGGTGGTCACGATCCACGCGTAGCCTTCACTCATCATTTCAGCTTCCTTTGCTTTGAGGAAGATTCTAGAAGCAAGAGAGCTCGGAGCATGTACCACAAACACCCTTGTTTGCATAGTTTTCATCTTGTACATCTCTTGAAGGATGAGATCGTCACTCGCTGAGACTGGGATAACGCTTCTGTACGAAACTCGAACGTTTATTTCTTGAAATGCATTAGAAAGATAAGGTATAATGCCATTACCATAATCCGTATCTTCATATATGTAAGCAATTTGATACCATCGGAAGTACTTCACTATGGCGGCAACAGCATCAACTTGAGCAGCATCGTTTATGGCTGTTTGAACAAAATACTGAGTTTGAGGACGGAGAGAAGGACTTGTTGCAGAGAAAGAAATGATCGGCACTTTTGCCGCATCTCCAAGACCAATCATAAACTCTGCTTGCGAAGATTTTTGAGGACCAATTATGGCGTCAACTTGGACATCCTTCAACAAATTGAGAGCTGCATTCATACGAGGTGATTGAAACAGTTAAATTATATGAATTTGATTGCTATAATAACAACCTTTATAAATATTTTGTAGCAATAGTGATTTGATCAACAAAGAGGCATACAAATATTGCTTGGATTAGCTTAATGCCAGTAGTTAGATGACACAGAGGAAAACGAGAAGGATGATAAAATACCACTAGCTGCAGCATCGGTGACTCGTCCTCTTCCATCCCTTGTATAAAGCACAAGTCTCGTTGAATAGTTCGAGTTAAATGAATAAAAATCGGAAAGAGCTAAAGACAAGCTGGTCGTGGCTATGGGGGCGAGTAGTGAATTGGCATCAAGAATGACACCAACTTGAAAAGTAGTGTTTCGTTGTGCATTGCACAATGGAAGGATTAATAGACTAAGTAATATTTTGAGAGAGAAAATTGTGAAGAAATGCATTTTTCAGCTTTGGAAATATGATCCACATTTCTGGATAGGCAATCCATATGTATATATATAAGGCACAAGTAACACCTGCATTATTAGATGTGAGAAAGTTTCATGAATTGTTACAGTTCCAATCTGAATTCTGATGATACATATCTTATTCTTTGGTGGACATATAAATATAAATACAACTTCCATCACTCATTCAATCAACCATTTTTAATAGAAGATTTAGATATAACTGCGAACATTTTCGAACGTGCTAACAAGGCTTTCTTCTCCAAATTATATTTTAAACAATTAGAAAAAAGAACAAGCAAGACCAGAAACTTACCGCCGCCGCCGGAAACTTCAAAACCTTCAGGCACTGCACAACGGAGGCGGCGCCGTCCCTCCGCCCTCCAAACCACCGCCGCGGCGCTCCGCGTTCCCCCAGTGTGGCCTGTTTCCGTCGAATGAACCACCACCACCGTCAGCGCCACCACCACGATCGAAGGGCGTGGTCATGGCTGAACGATTTGCAGAAGTGGAGTTGGGTATGTAGTTAGTTATATGAAAGCCCAAAATTAAATTAAATTAAATTAAATTAAAGAGGAATTAAAAGCCCAATCCAATGGGCTCAAGGCCCTAGCGTAATACGTGCACCCTACCGCATCAGATCAATACCCCTTCTTATTTTATTTTTTATTTTATTCTTTTTTTTTTGTTTTTGTTTTTTTGTGTAGCAATTATAACAATCAAAATAGAATAATCAACTATATATGCAACACAATTTGTACACTATTGAAATATTATGTATAAAAATTAATAACATTAAAAAGAGAAACTTTGTTATATATGAATAAAGTAATTAAGAGGGAATCAAGACAATGTGATGCAATGACTTTTGGTTTCAGTCAATCGAGTTGGAATACAAAAACGTAGACTCAAGACTGGAGTACTGAATATATATAATGTATCTATCTATATATATATATAATAAGAATAATAAGAGTGAAGTAGAGAGAAGGTAAGTAGCACACCACACATTTGTATAAGAAGAAGTGGTCAGTGGTCAGTGGTCAAGTGATCAGCAAATTAATAAATATCCCATGCAACAAGTTAAATTTACTGCACATTTGATTTTCATACTTATATACAGGACTTGGGACAAACCTTCCTTACCTTTGACAAAGTCCACCCTATTGATATTATTCCCTTCTTTTACGCGTAAAAATGGAATTTCGATACTTTTGTTGTCTGCCTCCGATTTTTCTGCAGACAGCACCATTTCTTTATTGTATGTTACTTACAAGTATATAATTAACAACTACTCCTAGTTTTTGAACTTTGCATGTGTCTATTTACTTACTTGTCCAATGCAGAATCCAATCGTGTTCGTTTGGTTGTCGTTGCTTCTCTTTACGAGCTTTTTCGTTGCTCCGTCGAGCGGTTTGATTAATGCCACCGCTGTAAAAGCTGATGTAGGCATCATTCTCGATTTCGAAACATCTGTGGGGAAGATAAGCATGACTTGCATTTCCATGGCTATCGAAGATTTCTATAATAACCGCAGCAGCCACCGCGCTGTAATCGTGCCTCAGTTTCGAGATTCCAAAAGTGATGTCATTGGTGCAGCTTCTTCCGGTAATAATTAATTAATCTTTTCGTCCTCCCTAAATTCGACTCTTTTTTTTTTTGTTTAATAAGAACTCGCATTAATTAATTTGCAGCTATAGATCTGCTGAAAAATCACCAAGTAATGGCAATACTCGGTCCTCAGAAATCAATCCAAGCAGACTTTGTCATTGAAATCGGTGACAAAATGCGAGTTCCGATAATATCACAAGCAACAAGTCCTGCACTTTCGACTAAAGAATCGCCCTACTTCATCCGATCTGCATGGTGTTCTTCTTCTCAGGCGAAAGCAATTGCAGCAATCGTAAAAGCTTGCGGATGGAGACAAGTGGTTTTTATCTACGAGGACACGAATTACGGAAGTGGATTAGTCCCCTTTTTAACCGAGGGGCTGTTGGAGAACAACGTTTTAGTCACGTACCAAAGTGTGGTATCTCCTTCCGCAACAAACGATCAGATTCTTCGAGAGCTGTATAAGCTGAAGACTATGCAGACAAGGGTGTTTGTGGTTCATATGCTTCCTATTCTTGCGTCTCGGTTCTTTAAAATGGCGAAAATGGCTGGTATGATGAGTGAAGGGTACGCTTGGATAATTGTTGATGTGTTAACGAGTTTGTTGGATTCTGTTGATTCGGAAACTATTGAAGCAATGCAGGGGGCGGTGGGGGTGAAGGCCTACACTCCGAGAACCGAGGAACTCGATAATTTTACTACGAGATGGAGTAAAAGGTTTCATAAGGAGAATCCTGGTATGGAAAAGACGAAGCTTAATGTTTTCGGTTTGTGGGCTTATGACAGTGTAACCGCTTTAGCGGATGTGATTGAACAAGTTGGTGTTTCTTATCCGAAATTCAAGAAACCGACGAGAAGAGGGAATTTAACCGATTTCGATGCTATTGAAACTTCGAATGTTGGGCCGTTACTTGCTCCGTTGATCAGAAACTACAGATTTAAAGGGTTGAGTGGCGATTTTCATATTTCCGATGGTCAGTTACTACCGTCGGCATTCGAGATAGTGAATGTGATTGGTAAAGGTGACTACAGAGTTGGATTTTGGACAGAGAAATCTGGTTTCACTAAGAAGCTAATGAAGGGTAATGATGTAATTAAGGATGCTTACTCGACGAAAAAGGAAGATCTTGGTCCGATTATATGGCCTGGAAATACGATCAATGTGCCTAAAGGATGGGAGATGCCTACAAGTGGGAAGAAATTAAGGGTTGGAGTACCTGTAAAGGGTGGATTTAGCGAGTTTATTAAAGTCGAAAGGGATAAAGAAACGAATGCTGTTATAGCCACCGGTTTTTGTATTGATGTTTTCGAACAAGTTATGGGTTCATTGCCTTATGCTGTACCGTTCGATTATGTACCGTTCGAAGAAGCTGATGGAGAAAGTGCTGGAGATTATAATGAACTTGTCCATCAGATATTTCTTGAGGTAATAATAAATTTCTCACAAGCTATATTGTACTATCTATGTATGTATATGCATTATATTTAATTTCATTTTTTTTAATATTGGCAGAAATACGATGCGGTGGTGGGAGATGTGACAATAGTGGCGAACAGATCAAGATTCGTCGACTTCACGTTTCCATACACGGAATCTGGTGTGGTGGCAGTTGTGCCGATTAAAGATAACGAGAGGACAAATGCTTGGGTGTTTATGAAGCCTTTAACGATGGGGCTTTGGCTTACGATCGGAGGTTTTTTCGTATTTACTGGATTTGTGATTTGGGTACTCGAGCATCGGATTAATAAAGCATTCCAGGGCCCACCAATGAGGCAAGTTGGAATGATTTTCTGGTACTCATTCTCCACACTTGTCTTTTCACACAGTAAGTGTATTCCTCCAAAACAACTTTCGATTGTTTTTTTTTTTTGTCTTTAGTAAGACATCATTAGTAATATCGTATGTTTGTTGTTTATATTTGGCAGGGGAGAAAGTGATTAGTAACTTGACAAGATTTGTGGTGATTGTGTGGGTGTTTGTGGTGCTTGTTCTTACATCGAGTTACACTGCGAATTTGACGTCCATGTTGACCGTACAGCAGCTTCAGCCAACAATCACCGACTTTTACGACCTTGTAAAGAACAGGGAATACGTCGGCTGCCAAGATGGATCTTTCGTTGCTGGATTCTTGAAAAACATGCAATTCGACAGTTCGAAATTCAGAACTTATAGTACTTTTGAGGAGTACGACGAAGCGCTTTCCAAAGGTAGCAGAAATGAAGGAGTAGCTGCAATTGTTGATGAACTACCTTACATTAGGCTCTTCCTTTCCAAGTATTGTCACAAGTATACGATGATTGGTCCCACCTATAAAACTTCCGGCTTTGGATTCGTAAGTCCGTTAGTTTTTTTTGAATTTCAGATTTCTGAAAGAGCAAAAACTCGACTAATTTTGTTTTTGTATTTCAGGCATTTCCGAAGGGGTCACCATTAGTGCCAGATGTATCGAGAGAAATATTGAATCTGAAAGAAGATGAGAAAATGGTGAAGATTTCGAGAAAATGGTTCGGGGAAGAAGAAGGGTGTCCAGGTGGCGATAGAACTGTGATCACATCTGAGAGGCTAACAACAGATAGTTTCAAGGGTCTATTCTTGATTGCGGGTTTGTCGTCGACAACAGCTCTTACTATATTCTTGTCGATTTTCTTGTACGAGAATCAGGTTATACTATCATCCGGTGCTTCGATCAAGGAGAAGCTTATTGGACTCGGTAGAGCTTTCTGTCAGAAGAAAAACGTGACAAAATTCAAGGAATCGAGAAATGATGTAGGGATGGAGTTCGCAGCACAAAGTCCAGCAATTAGTGTTTCATGTGACCACAATGAAGGAATGGATGAAGGTTTCTCAACTACAGAACCAGGAACTCCATTGCATGAAATCATAGGGGGCTAACTCAAAAATGTACAGGAACATTTATTTGTTGATATTAATTACCAAGTTCGTTATTTCAGTTCAAATTATTTATATATAATTGTTTATCTGTATGGAAAAAATTAATTTTAAGAAAGCATCTCATTGGGGGGTGGGGGTGGGGGTGGGGGTGGGGGGTCTGCTTCACCAAACAAATAGGTTGTTGTACATACAACACAAAAGAATAGGGCAAATTTAGATTCTGTACTAAACCATTTGTTATCAACATATACACACTCAAAATGCTCCCCCAACTAGGGAACATAAAGAATTACTAGCCTTCCAAGAAATCAATGATACAAGAACAACAAATCTACTACATTTGAGGATAAAGAAAAAGAAATTAAAAAAATGGGAAAATCGAAATCAATACATATGAAGCTTATTCTGAATACGTGCGGCAGGTATTCCAATAGAAACCACGTATTCAGCCTAATTTACAATATTTTTTGCGACAATTACGCATCAAGAACTTCCGTGAGATCTATTGGATGAAATCGATTGTGCTGAAACAGAGGCAGTTGGACTGTTGGGGTCCCGCTCCCCATTAGTCATCTTTGGTTTTCCACTCAGCCTCTCTATTGCGTCTTGACATATTTCATTGAACCAATCATCTTCTGGAAGTACACTGCAAATACCGATGCCAGTCGACTTAATACTGATCCGACATTTTTTTAATAATTATAAAACCTTAAATCAAGTCTACGAAGAGTCGAAGACAATAAAAGCGCACAAAAGCGCAGTAACAGAATTGCTTACCTATTTGGGTCCAAGCCTGAAGCTGAAAATACAGCCATTGCTTTGGATATAATATCGTTAACCGTGCGGTGCAAGTTTCTAGACAAGTAGCGGCCTTGTGAAGCGAAGCACATGACAAATTTCATATCCAAATAGAACTGCAACCAATTGAGCATATGTAGATGGTTTAGATAATGACATAAGAAACGAAGAGATAATTACACAATGTGAAAATCAGGTTTGGCTAAACCTGTTGCAGACCAATAGGACCTAATGGCTTAGGTCCTTCCTCGATATCTTCCCAGAATGTTTGGTCTTCTGAAAGCCATAAAATGACGGTTTCTGTGAGTCTCATTAATAATAATGTCGCAAATCTTTCGCGCCCTACAAACATGTCCACTGCAAAGCCGGCCATCCTATTCAGTTTTGCATAGAGTTCCTGCAAGTACCCAAAAAAGAACATGAAGTGACATATAAATATATATATAAAGAAAGTCGATTCATTGATGGTTGGTCTGAGTTAGAAAAAGAGAGTTGCAGTGAAATAAAATTAACATAAAAGTTATGCAGCAGTTTATTGAGATGTGAAAGATAATTGATTAACTTGAAAGATGAAAAGTACCTGGAATATGGGAGAAGGGAACCAGTCTATTTCATCCATATTCCTACCATCCATGTGTATGTACGTTTCTGCAGTAAGATAACTATCACCTTCTTCAGTAAATATAAGGTCTAGAGCATGTTGGCGGCAAAAACTGTCTTTTAATCTATCAACAGAATTCACAAGGCGCCTCTTCCATTCCCTTTGCTCAGGATTACGGTTTTGGCGGTCCATTGGCCTTCTACGGGAATCATCCTTGTAACTAGCCTGACTCGATGGGGAGAGCTTCATTGCTGCACGTGGCAACAGCTCATCGGAGAGTAAGGATGCATTAGCAAGCAATGCAATTTGTTGGGCTTCAGTTTCAGCCAATCGAACAATTTTATTTCCTGAACCTTCAAAATCCGCCTCTTCCTCCATGGCGCTGGGTAATGCTTTTATGAGCATATTAACGTAGGAATTGAAAACCTGGAACAAACCATCGAGTGTTCTACTTCCCAACTGCATACTTAAGAGGGGTCCTACATCTTCAAAAAATTCCTGCACAGGCAATTAGAACAGCATGGGATAATCAGCTTCAAGATTTACACTGCAAAATTCAGATACCAGAAACAATTTCCAAACATCCTTGCAAAAGACGATTTTAAAACCATAGATGGATAAAAGGAATGGTTATAAAAACAAATGCCATCATAGAACCCTGACTGGCAAATATGACTAAGTTTGTCAACTCCATAATCAACCAGAGCCAAATACAAGATCTTGGTGGATTGAATATAATGATAGTAGGCTAAACTTCAATTTTTTTAGTAATGATTGAGACGCACAAAATCTCAAATATTAGATTTTTGGTTTTCGAAAATTTCTCCAAAGTTGTCGACCATTCGATATTAATCCAATTTCTGTTGGATAATTTAATATGAAAACCGCATATTTCAACTCTACCAGAGATCTCTTCATTTGTGTTCTACTATTGATGCCTCCTCGTAAATCATACGGTCAAAAGTTAGTATAACAGAAAACAGTATAATGTGTTCATGAGAAAATGCATTTCTTGGGGGAAAACTAACAGCTTTTGATAATCTTAATTCTTATCTATTCGAGCATGCTAAGCAAATTTAATATGACATCTGTTGGAGAGATTATATTCATCATATTAGTATCACATCTGCACTTGAGATGGAATATATTTTTACCTGGACCATTGAATTGAAACGGTGAGCACTACTCGAAAGCTTGGGCTGATTTGCCATCGAACCACCACCAGTAGCTGCACCGGTCCTTCCAGCTAGGCGCACAGAGGCCGGAGGATATGTGAGCTCCCAATTATCAGCAGCAGCTAAAGCAGCTGTACTCTCTTCAATCCTCTTCAAATTAGCATCAAGAGCTTGCTCAACACTAGGCCTGAACAGCCTCAGAACTACAGGACAAAGAGCAAGACCACGAGCTTCCAGTAATGAACAGTGCCCTAAAGCTATCTGAACACATTCTGCAGCAGATCTCAAACCCCCAGCAGCCGCAGATGAAGCTAATGCGTGTCTTTTGACTAAAAGTGCAAATGCCTCTGTCTGCTTTGTTGCCCACATCACAAGCTCAGATGTGTAAGCTGTTTCCTGGCCAAAAATGGCCAAGGAATCACTTGTTGCTTGAGCAATGGCAGAGAATACAAGCTGTGAAAGTGCTGCTGTATACGCTCCTCCATAAGAGGTACTAGATGGACGGAGGCTTTGCATGTTGTACTGATACCTCTGAAAATGTGCATTAAGAAGTAAACTGTGAGCACGAGGACCATCACCGAGCTTTTTTAGAGCTGAAATTGCTGCACGAAGCTCAGCACCCCGTGTGGAAGGTTGACATGCTGCTTCGGCAAGCTGATCAGCTAACCTTTGTCTGCGCTCGATTATAGCTGTCTGAAGTGAAAGAAGCATGACAGGTGTCAATGTATTCTTCGCTTTTGCTTCAGCCACAACGTTGTCTCCTTCATCAAGCCTGTCCAGAGCTTCATCGATTCTCCTTTCAGCTAGTAATACATCAATGAAATCAGGAAGCTCTGTGGACCATTTCTCCACATCAGAAGGTTCTCCTACTTCATTGTTAGATAAACCAGTCTTAGCAGAACTGTCAGGAGCAGTGTCAGATAAAGAGTCAATATGAACCCCCTCAGCTAAACTGTGAACCAGGGTTGCCTGTGTGGATAGCAGGTTTCTCATGGATGAAAGTTCTCCCTCTAAATCTGATATCTCTTTAGAAGTACTGCAAAGTTCGTCAAAAATTTTAAACTATAACTATTAGATTTTAATATACTGAGAAATGCAAAAGGGATTAATCGAGTAAATCCACATTCGAGTAAAACATGCAGAGGATGTAACGGAAATATATGAGAGCATGGAATTCTTCCAATCAGCAGATACTTCTAACACAGAAGATATGATATTTTAATTTTATTTTTTTTCCAGTGCAGGGAAATAGAGGCTTGCTGCAATTGACTGTCCACAGAGCATATCTACTTTTGTCTATACTATGAGAACAGGGAACTGTTCCAATCAGTAAAAACTTCTAATAAAGGAAGGAATTGATATTCAATGTTCATTTTTTGTTTTTCCGATTTAGGAACATGGGGCTTGGCTGCTGTTAGATGTCAACGAGCATACATCAATGGCTTTTACCACTTACTAGTCTATTTTTGTACACTATGAAGAAATTTCAAGTGCTATATGGCTTAGTTAATTCCACTTTAAATGTCTACAATGTCATTTGCATAGGTATATGGAATACAAGTCAGAAGGGAGCTCGTTATCTTGACCAGACATAGTACCAATAAACTCACCGAATAAAAGCAGTATAATTTGCATACACACTTCTGCGCATTTCTTCAGCAGAAGCTCTCTTCAGATCCACAAGGTATGAGCATAACTGTCTTATTTCCTGCAAAACATGCTCAGATGTTATTTGCTGCATAAAGATCCCATAAGATCCACGCTGAGCTGAAGACATAAAGTTCAAATCAGATAAATGTCGAGACTACATTGTTTTTTTTATTATTTTAATGGTCTTATAACATGGCCTTACAACCCCCGATCCCTCCCCCCAAGTCCAAATTGTTGGAAGAAAAGGTGACAGTGTTTTATCCATGGAATATGCCATAGTCTTCTTGAGATGAAATAAGGGAGTCTGATTTGGCTAATTCTCACAACAGGTCAATGAGATATGGACTATCCTGGCACAATGAAGCGGTTATAGCGGGTAAAGGAACTATAAATAGCAAGAAGTTTCTTGGTGGTTATTAATAGCTTCCTTCAAATCTTTTTTTTTTTTTCTTTAACCAAAACTAGGTCATTTTGTTTAAATATAACCTCATTGCCCGCCATAATAGCTCTTTTTTCTTTGCATTTTTATATTAACATAAAAACAGAACGAGTAACCACTCTTAACAGTTGGAAGTCGTTCGCTGAGGAAAAAACAGGCATTTCCATTTTCACGTTAGCATAAAAATATTCATATTCCTCTTCGGAAACACAAATGAGGTTTTGTTTCATGTGAGATCAACAAACTAAAGCCAATCTCTGCTCAAGGAACTTAAACAAGTAATAATCCAGTAACTGCATTTACAATTTTAACCAATAAGAGGACTCATAATCTAATCCTTATTAAGGAACTTCAACAAGTTATTATCAATTGTGTTGGTAGAAATCCAAATCATCAACCAATTAAAGCCAAAAAAAAATTAGTAAATCAGAAACATATTCCTCAATCGTTGACCAAGGATTTCAAATCAAGTCGCAATAGATGTTTTTTTTTTTTTTTTGTGAAATCAAACGAGGAATAAATATCTAAAATCACGCAAATATGCAACCAAAATAAAGGATTAAAGATTGGGTCAGAAAGAACCTTTTCACTGAGGGACTGGCACTTGGACTGCACAAAAGCATCGGCATCGAAGTTATCGGACTTGAAAACGTTGAGATTTTCCTCAAACTTCGCACCTCCATCTTTGACATTCCCCTTTGCTGAAGCTCCGGACTGTGCTGCTCTTGACCGAGACGATTTCGTCGAAGCCATAACCAAAACGAATTAGCTTTGACTATGCGCAAATAGCAATTGGTTAACTAAGTTAAGCAAAAACGGATTAGCTGCAATTCAGCGTTTCAGATCCGATAGCTGTTTCTCCGGCGTGGACTTAGGCTAATTCTCAATCACATAATCTTCGAATTTGGGGATTGGACGGCGGGGATCGAATTCGCCATTGAAGGGAAAGAAGAAAATCGGGGTTTTGTTGAGTTGGTTTTGGTTGGCGGAATGTTTGGGTGTTGGGCTGTCAAAAAATGAATAACTCCAAATTTTCTTTCCTTTTACATATTTATTATAATTATATATTAATTAAACAAGTAATACCCTTTCTTTAAAAAAATCAATGTCATGTGTTATATTGTCTAGAGTTGGCATCATTAATGGTGTAGTATAAATCGTAATTAATTAATTATACATTATATTTTTAAAATATAAATAAATATCTATTCCAAATTGTGGAGACTAAGGTTGCATTATAATTTATGATTTAAGGAATTTGTGATTGGAAAAGGCAATTTAGCTGCGTCAAAGTTTGGATATCTTGGTTATTAAGACAAGATAAAGAAAATTGATGGCCAACTTTTGCGACTTAATCTCTATAATGCATCATGATCAAATATTAGTTTTTGACTGCAATCGGCAAAATGTGTAAAATTTCATCGTACGCGTGTAATGCGTTTGATGAATATCCACTATGCACGTGTTTCCATACATGTATGTACGTGGTAGTGTGTAGATCAACATTAAAACTAATCGATATAATTCACCATGTGTAGCACCTAACTGTTACTAATGTGTAACAAAATCTCCCTTTTTTCAAGATTGATTTGAAATGTTACTAAAACAATGGATTATGTGGATGGAAAGATAAATAGGAACAACCAATTTTAAGATCAAGATTATAGATTCGTTTTCGATTCTCTTTCTCCATCGAATCAAACAAAATATATATTAGCTGATACATGTCCTTGTGGATTAAAAGAAAATACGGAGATTTTTCAGAATGAGTTATCTTCGATATTTCTCAAAGTTTAAGCAAAGATTCCTGTCACTGTGTGTATCCAATAATTGGAAGCAGATGAGCTAATCTATCTGCCCAACTTCTTCCAGTTGGATTGCTTATCTTGCCAGCAATGTAGAAAATGCACCAATTCTTTAAGCAAAAGCTCAATAAATAACAATGAAATATTCATCCAAAATACTTATTTTAGATCACCAAATGATTTTCCAATATAACAGATAATCTAAGTCAAAAAATTCACATTATTATCAGCAAGTAAATTGGATCCAGGGAATTACAAACCCAAACATCTTGAAGAAGCAAAACAAAAATAAAGAAAAGATCACCAGCTTGTTGAAGCATGGAATAGAATTTAATGAACACCAAAATGTCCAGCCTCATTCAGGAGAATCCGAGCGGGTGGCTGAAAAATCAAAGAAATTAAAAAGTTCCATCAGAATAAGGCTGGAATCAATTTGTCAAAATATACAATAAAAAGATGAATTCTATCAATATAGATTAAATGAAGAGTCGATCGACAGAAATAATAAACAATAAGCTAGCACACGAAGGATTGATGGACAGAAAATTACTCCAACCCTGGACCCACACAGTGAGCAAATCAAAAATCTCAATCTAGCAGTCATAAAACAAATGAATTATGTTATCGAAAACTTAGTTCACCACACTATAAGCTATACCTAGAAGTGGTTAATTCCAATTCTCAAGCATAATGTGCCACATGCTTCCATAGAATGTCATCATTGTAGGTGTAGCATACATAAATATATTTTATAGCACAGTGCTTCAAAAAGTGTGAACCGATGAAGAAGTGGAAATGACTTTCTCTTGTTAAATCCATGATACAAAATTTTCTAATGAAACCCGAGATAATTCACAAGGCTATCAAACTGTGGTTTTTCGATATACCACCAAATTGTGTTGTAGCACAGTGCTGTAAAAACTTTGGTCAATAGAGGATCTGGAAATTATGTTCTCTTGTTAAATTCATGATATAATATTCTCTAATTAAACCAGAGACAATTCCGAACGACATCCAACTTTGTTTTAAGCCATCAGGATAAGATGTGTGCCATCAAATTTCTAAAGCACAGCGCAAGACTCAAAAGCTCGATTTAGAATTTCTAACAAGTAGCCACATAACCAAACCATCATCAGCCTATTGTAACTTTTAACAAAAAATAATGCACGAAAGCATGCAGAAAGCAGATCAAGCAACTAAGCCTTGTCAAATATCTTCACATAATGGACTCATATGATCCATAACATACATCAATTTAATTCAGAGAACCCCCTACACAGAATCAAAACACAGAAGAAGAACAAATCGAGAGACACCCAGAACAAAGCAGTCCCCCAAATCCAACAGCAAAGAGACAATCAGTTAAAAATGATCAAAATAGCTTTATTTTCAAAAAAGAATCATAAAATTAGTGACGCTAATACCAGCTAATTATCTCAATTCCACTTTATAATGGAGCTTCAAGCTCCTTCAAATATAAATTCAAGTACTAATTTATGATTCGAAAAATCCCAATCCAAACAACCAAACACCTCATAATCACACATTCCGCAATTTTGCAATCGCAGAAGCACGGTACATGTATTCGCATCAATCAATTCATCCGAGTACGCAAATCAATCTCATGAAGAAAAAAACTCAACCTAAAAAAAATCGCGCAGCAAAATGGATCAAACAACATAAAATGTGTATGCGCACAAAATAATCCGAAAATGAAAACAAAAATATACAGATCTCGATAAATAAATAAAAAAAAAAAAGGAAAGAGAAGAGAAGAGGAAAGGTACTTGGTTTCTCGGGTTTGCCGTCGACCCATTGAGAAGCGGAGAAGTGGACCTTCTCGCGGGTCAAAGATTCGGTTTTGTAGGGCTCCTTCAAACACTGCCTCACCAAATTGGCGCAGAGGTTAGAGTATGTTATGTAAGTCATACCCGCAGATCTCCAGAACGGAACAGCAGCGCTCGACGCCATTTCTTCTTCCTTTCTCTCACTACCTTCCTCTTTCTCACCTCAGAGTGTGTGTTTTGTACGTGTGTTCGTCAGGGCTTTCTTTATATATCTTAGCTTTTTTGGGCTTTCATCTCTGGGCCGATATCTGGGCCTTGTTTGGCAGCCTTTTTTTCTAATTTTAATAATTACACGGCCTTATTATTCTAATATTCTGCAAAATAAGAAAATTAATATTTATAAATAGTTGTTTATATATAAGAAGCAAAATCAAATCAAACTTGAAGATAAATTTTCAATCGAAAAATATATAAATTCAGGCTATAGGAGTTCGATTTACGATTGTCTCGACTAATGCTCGTTCGAGCTCAGTTAGGTTGCAATTTAAAAATATAAGTTCCAAATTAATTCAAACATGATTTGTTTAAAAATGGATGGATAGGGTTGATTAATCATTTATTTGCAGGTAGAGTTAAAAAAAAAACAAGTAATTAATAACTTTAGAAGATAAATGAACAGAATTTCTCATAATTAATAACATCCTCACAAAGCTTAAACATCAGAGTCTCGTTTCAAACACAAGAGATAACACTTTGGTGAGGTAGTGCCCACAAAAGTGATCAAAACTCGAACTAGTAGAGTCAGTACATTTAGACGAGCAAAACTGCGTTGATACAGCCATCGTTTTCAGGATTATTTGTAACTTGTGCATACTTGCCTGCATTTACCATTCATCAAACAATTAAGAAAAAAAATCGAGGATTAAAAAAAGTCACGAGTAAATCTTCAGACGGATTGAGGCTTACCCCAAACAACTTTTCCAGCAGGGGTGACCAAACCAAGCTCACTAACGTTGACCTAAAATGCACAAGAAAGGCGTATTCAGATGATATAACCACGTGAAATAAATAAAGCAGACGTTAATTCGAGTTAAAATAGAAGGTTACCTCAATTATGCAACCCTTGGTAATAACACCAAGAGATGTATACATGGGGCCATTTGGGTTTTTCTTTACACCAATGATCTCTAAATTGAAAGTACATTTAAGTTCAGGGTGAGTCACGTGCGCTTTTGTAAAACGCAAACCACTTGGTCGGATGAAACGCTCGTATTTCGGAGGCTTCCTTGTGAAACTTGGTCCTACGAACGTGGCCTTAGTAATCATCCTCTTCCACTGTTTGGCTGTGCAACCAAAAACACAGATTAATATGAGCACATGACTTCAATACAGAAAATGTTTCAACAAACAAATGTTCTTGGATTGAAATCACGCATCACAGAACAAACAAATACTTACTTTTCCTTTTGCCAGATCTGATCACCCTAAACATCTCATCTTCAGCAACAGGTCTCACCTATAAAAGCCAACAAACGGTTCTAGTTAGAAACACTGCTCATTCAAACTAGTTTGACAGTAGTACATGTCAGTGTATTGGTGAATACAGCCATGTGTCCATTAAAAAACTAGGATATAACCCACAATGGTTCCGTTTATCCTAATTAATTTATTTATCTTCTTTTGTCCATCATAATGGCAATTTAATAATCATTCCACTGTCCACCCACCAAATTTTTTTGTTGGTCGGGAAATAGGAGGGGGTATCTTTTAAATGTATCCCACAGATATGCGGAACTCTTCCTTCAAAAACTGGTTATACAAAGTTTCTGAAGGAAAATTAACACACACAAAAGTTGTACAAGAAAAGTCTAATAGTCCTACAATAGAAAATATGAAGATAAGTTTCCTATTAAATGGAATTATTTTCATTAAAAAAATTACACATACAACTCCATCTAGGTGTATTAGAGACCTTCGTGGTCCTTGTTACTTACCCAAAATCAAGAGACGACCAGAATCTAAGCTAGAAATTATGACACTGATATACTCTTCTGAATAAAACCTGCTAAATAAGGCTATTAGACTACACATAAATCTGTCAACTTAAGACAAGAAGACCAATCAAGTCTCTAATATTGAAGCACAAATAAGTGTACCCAATATATTCCAACGTTGCAACCTATAATAAACAAATTCTGTATAATGCAATCAGTAATGATATTATTATGCCGAGTTTCATAGTAAGAGCTAATCTGCCTAAGAGAAACAAAGTGCAAAGGCAAGGGATTAGCTGCATGAATTACCTTTGGTAGGGGAACCTCCCATTTGCCTGCCTTTTCTTTTCTCTTTTGTTTGATAGTATTGCTAAGCACCTGCATAGAGAATGAGAATGAGGTTAATTTCATAAGCATTTCAAAATTGATCTGTTTCCACACAAGGGACTATGTTTCACGAAAGAAGATAAGAAATAAATGAAACCTAGGAATAAGACTACCTTTGCTCTTGTTGTCTCGTCACGATCAAGAAGATAAGCAGGAAGAGCTCCATCATGGACTTCATCATCAACCTTGCGCCGGGTTGACGACTCCTCATGCATGGACAATCTGTCAACATTAACTGAAAGTTAAGACATAGAACCAGTGATACTTTTTATTAATAATTTCAAACTCAATCGAGTTCTACTATCACCTCATTCAACTAGGTTCCATTGCATCACGAAGAAAACATTACAATTCAAGAAACAACAAACAGCTATTGGCACAGAGGATAAGAGGAGGCACAAACTACAAAAGATAAACTACTCAGCCAGAATTACACGCTAGAAACTGATATAACTCCAATTAAGAAGTTATTACTGTCACAATTTTACTAGTATATCAAGCTTGAAATGATTTAGGAGTTTCCACCAGTGTTATAAAAAAATCCCAACTCGTAAACAGCTCTAGACAACGAACCAACATCGAACACATACTCCGAAACAGAACCATCAGAATATATTGGATTATTTCTACATTTTTATCATTTCACCACAAAAAAACCTCAATAAAAAATATATACATGCTAAAAGATAAATTCGAAAGCAAAAAGAGCTTACGTTCTCTTCATTAGAGCCTTCTCAGCATATCTCTTCTTCGCGAACATCTTACCCTTGATACCCAAGGACTGCACATACACATAAACAACCATCATTCAACACACTCTCTCTAAGTACAAAAAATAACACAAAATTAAAAACAAAAAGCAAAAAAAAAACTGACATTCTGCGCAACTTTAGAGCGCTTGTGAACTTCACGCGCCTCCTTCTTGCGTTTGCGCTCGAAGTGGTCATGGCGGTAGCCATTCCTCTTCCTGTGCAGCTCTATGTAATCTCCTTGCGGCTGTAATTAAATAAAAATCACATGAAATTCAGAAAAATCGGAAATTTAACGAACTATTCTGGTGAAAGAAATATGCAATTCAGCGGCAGAGACATACCATGGTTGATTAAGTGAAGGATTTCAGGTTTTCAGTGGAGAGAATAGGGCTAAATTTTCAAAACCTAGCAGCGAAGGTGCTGAGGTTTAAAGAGAGAGAAAGTCGGTTAACTGAGTTAATATATAGTATTGGGCTCCTAGCTAAAACCTTCGGCAGCCCATATTAGTGCTAATGGGCTGTATTCAATTAAACACAAGAAAAGGGCCGAAGCCCAACAACAGAATCAAACATTTTGTCGAGATGTACTGAAACAGAAGTCCAGTTCATTGACAACAGAATGCAGCAAAGTGCAACCGCCACCACCTGCCACGGCGGAGTGATTGGGCTGCGCCATCCGTCGCCGCCGCATTCCTGTTATTTTTCCATTCCTCCGATTTGCAGGCATCAATACGGCCGTATACATAACTGGAAGCCGATAAGTACAACAATAGTGGTGAAAAAACATTGCAGGTTAAGTGTTCGATCAAATGCCAAAGCGGCGAAGGAATGGGACGTGGAGCCATACGAAGCTTCTCAGAAGTATTACTTAGAGGAGCAAGACGTGGTGACGTTTCTTGATCCTCCGAAGGAGCTCATTCCGTTGGACCCTTCTTCATACAATCCCGCTTCTTATCTTTGGTTCGTGTAGTTTATAAGTTGATTTTTCTTCAAGTATTCACACTGGTTATTTTGAGAATGAAATATTGTGTTCATGGGAGTGTTTATTGAGGTTTTAGATGAATGAAATATAGTTAAGGAAACTTTGCTAGTTGGAGCGTTTTTTCGAGGTTCTTATATTATGTTCATGTAATCAGGAAAAAAATTGATGACATTCCGGAGGAAAGACGATATAACCTGCTCTCGCTGCTAAACCCCAGGTTCGTAAGTTTGGTTCCAATCTTTGCTCGTAATTGGAAAACAAAAAAATGGATCAGTTCAGGGATTATTGTGTTAAGATAGGTGAATGGTAATTATCCTATTTCAAGCGATGATCTGTCCAACTTGTTTTTCAAAATTTACCAGTATTACTACTTTTTGGTGTTTAATTTAGGAATTTTGCTTCATTATCATGCAAATTTCACCATTTTATTTCTCTGGAATTTGCTAGACTTGTATCAAGAGCTTGGGAGGTAGCTGGAAGCCGATATGAGGATCCAAAATTAGCAAAGAAAAGTGCATCTGCCTTTCTATCTGGTGTAGATTGTGCTGGTAAACTTGAGTTATGGAGATTTCGAACAAGTGGAGGTGATTTAAATATATTTTTTCGAGAAATATTATAATCTAAATATATTTTTTCGATAAATATTATGGCACTTACAAACTGTACATGTGTATGCAGCCCCGCTTCAAGTTTCTTGGATAAATAACTGCCAGAAGGTTATGTCCCTGCTTCTGTTGGAGTTCCTAAAATTTCTTCAATCTATGATCAATTTCTGTTCATGTTACTGTTTAAATTGAATATCTGCTGAATATGGAGTTACTTATTGCTTCCCTTTTAGGTAATATTCGGCTGCACAGATGGGAAAACCTATGGACGACTTATTGGTATGTTGGTTTATATATGACTACATTCATTATGTCAGATTTTGGCATATATTTGGTTACTTGTTGCTGCTAATCGAACTTATTTTCCTACGTATTGTTTTCTTTTTCTGACACTACAATTTAAACCTTCTCATTCGATTTGCTAATAGAACCAGGAAAAACTCGGTCTAATAAGATTGTGACACAGGTGGAAACCCTTTATCAAGAATCATCAAATCATCTAGCCCATTGTACTTTAGTGTCAGACAGGTCAACGAAGTATTATCGACAGAGGAGCCTTGTGATTTAGCTTATGAATTTGGAGATGGACTTCTTAACCTTCCCGAATATCCACAAGAATTTCCTAAACCAGGTGAACCATCTTTTAACCTTATTTTCATAATACGACACTGCATAGGAAAACTATATATTCTTGCAGAAAAAAATGGTTGCACGATTAATCTCTCGTATATTATCGATGATAATTGACCATCGGATCCTTTATTTCAGCAAAACATCCGTGGCCGTTGGATGATCAAGTTTATATATATATTCGCCACGTGGGTCCAGGAGTGGTTGTGGGGCAAGCATGGCAAGAAGGTAAAGCATTGGAACAAGTACCTAAGAAGCTTTGTAGTGAGATCTTGATGGTGAAAGATTATTCCTCTTTACCCTAAAAATTTCGCGAATATTGTTAATTATGGAGAGTACCCGTTTTGAGTTGTTGTAGCGAACTTTCGACAGAGTTTTGTTTACAAACGAAACCAATCGTTACAAGTTCATGGTATATGTACAATATTATTCGAAACGAGTATATAGGAATTATTTGTATAACTTTTTAATTTTGATATTAATGTTTGTATACGTATGTCTTCAATTTGTCTTGTTTCATTGTGTTATCGAAACTAATTAGGTGATTAAGATATGTTAGCTAATTGTGTTCATTAATCTCTATCGGTGTTAGTTGAAGATTTGAAATTTGATTCGACGCATGGAAATAGAATGTTCTCTCCGTTTCAAATTAGACGTTGTTTCGGTGATTTGTCTGTGTTTCATGTTATTGGTAAATTATTTCAAAAAATAATGATAATAGAATTAGAGGATATGGCATGTAACATGTTAGTATTATTTCTTCAAATCCATGAATATTAATATTACTTTATTTTCTCAGTATAAATTATTTATTTGCCTATAAAAATAAAAACAATTATAAAAATATATTTTTATCATTTAAATAAAATAAATAAATAAATAAGAAGCTATCGAACAACTATAATCGGAACCGAGCTCGAGTTCGAGTTTTCATCGAGTTCAAGAATATACTCAACTCATTAATCACCGTTTATTTTTATGTTACACCGACGTAACATAGAATAGAGCTTTACCATCCCTAGAAAAGAGTAGATTTCCGCAATACTTAAAAGAAATTAGGCAGGACTAAAATGGATTAGTTGACAAATCAACCAAGTGGCAATGCTTCATTTACGCCTCCATTTACGTCTACTTGTCTTAAAATAATTTATCCGAGTCAACTCAAGATTTGACTTCATTGAGGGTAAATTGGGCAGTAGAAGGGGATTTGGTGTGGCAACACGAAAACCACTCTGGCATTATCCGCGATCCAACACAGACAAAAAGAGAAAAAGAAGAAGTAGCTACTGAAATTTAGGAGGCCAATGGAAAACTGTCGGTGGTGATCCTAAAATACACGCAGTGAAAGTGTGATTGTGTGTGTTTGCGTGTATCGATAATCATGATTAATCAATCAAAAGCGTGCTCATTATTCTAATTATTCTCTACATTTTCATATATAAAACCTAAAAATAGGAAGAAAAAAACTCATAAGCGCCAACCATAAAACACAGCAGAGCACACACTTATTACTGCTCACTCTCACTTTCTCTCTCTAAATCTACAGATACATTTATATATATATATATAGAGAGAGAGAGAGAGTGTGTGTGTGTGTGTGTTTGAGGAAAGTGACTGAGAGATCTGAATCAATGGCTGTGGATCCGAGACAAGTACTGGCTGGGGTGTTGACGATGACGATGTTTGTAATGCTTGGCAACATGATTAAGCGCGACCACTTCGATTCTGCTCATGTATGTTTTGTCAACATCTACTTTTCGTCTGGTGTTTTACACTTCGATTAATTGTGAGACTGGTTAATCTTAAACTTTTTGCTTCATTTTGGTTGTAAAAAATCATTTTGTGTGTGGAATGGATTAGATTTGGTTTATTGCATTGATTGATTTGTCTTTTAGTTTGCGCATCTGATGACGTATGAGCATTTATTTGATCTGAATCTGTTGGAGATGTATCTTTGGATAATTACAGCAGCAACTTCTTCAATTTTAGCATTTTGTGCTAGGGATTGTGAGATCATCAAGACTGTGCTTTTCTGTTGTGGTTCGACATTTAAGAGAATGACGTGAGCAATCACGTGTATCTTTTAATTTCATTTGCTGCGTGTTAATTGATAGAACTATACTATGGTAGATTCATTGTCGCTTTTTTTTTTCTTTTGTTTTTTTTGATTGTCAACTGACTGAAATGTTTGTTTTCTTGTGCTGATTTTCCTCTTTAAAAGCCGGCTGTTCATAATACGAATAAAGCTTCGGACCATGGCCTTGCTAGCGTTACTAAAGGGGCTGATGGCCCTTGGAAAGAAGATGGCTTGAGCTTGAAGCAATGTTGGCAAAAGCCAATCTTGGGTGAGTGTAATAATGCATTTATGAAATTGTCAGCATAATTGTGTATTACGATCTGTTTGCGATTTTCACTTTGGATTGATCTCGTGCACGTGTCTCACTTGATGTTTTGTTGACAGAGGAGGCAATTGACTCGCAAGGGTACGTCACCTTCTCGTTAACTAACGGCCCAGAATACCATGTCTCTCAGGTAGCTTCATTTACATCAACCACCATTTGTTTTGGTACTAACAGAAAATGCTCGAGTTTGTTGGCATTTTTTATTTATTTTATTTGACTAGCATTTTTTTACTTAAAGTCAATAAATGACTGGTAGTGAATAACTATAATTGGTTGATGGTGGTTCGGAAGTCGTAATTCTTGGGAGTCGGTTTAAATATTTATATCCGTATTGCGACACGCTTCATTAATGAAGCAAATCTCAAGCATCTAGTGCTTTTTTACTTTTCTGGCAATGTGCTGAACTTTTTGTCTCAAATATTTGATAATTCGTTGTTATTCACAGATTTCCGATGCAGTAGTAGTTGCTAGATATCTACGGGCAACACTTGTAATCCCAGAAATCAGAGGAAGTGAACCCGGTGACAAAAGGTTTGATGTGGCTTTTAGCTCTAATCAATGCCATACACTTTATTTATTCGTCATCTCCCCTTTAGCTAACTTACAGCAGGGAGCTGTTCATTTATGGCTGAAAAGAAGCACTTTTAATTTCATTAAAATTGTTCCGCCTAGGGTGGCAATCTTGGCTTTAATAAATGGACCGTATAATCTCATATATGTTCATATAACATGCTCGTAAGAGATTATTAATGTTGTACTTCATCTGTAACTTTCAGGAACTTTCAAGATGTCTATGATGTGGAAAAATTCATCGCAAGCCTAGATGGTGTGGTCAAAGTTGTTAAATCGAAGCCTAAGATATCAGCTAAAAATCTTGCAGTAGTGAAAATCCCTAATCGGGTTACTGAAGAATATATAGCAGAAAACATAGAAACGGTTTTCAGAACCAAAGGAAACATAAGGCTAGTTACTTACTTCCCATCAGTGAACATGAAAAAGAACAAAGAGAGGACCAAAACAGACTCTACTGCATGTTTGGCCATGTTTGGAACTCTTGAGCCCCAATCAGAAGTTCGTGAAGTGGTTGACTCCATGATTGACCGCCTAAGAACAGTCAGTAAAAAGTCAAACGGACAGTTTGTGGCTGTTGACTTGAGGGTTGACATTTTGGAGAAAAAGAGCTGTCTCAAAATCAGCGGCTCTGGATCCAAAAGTTGTTATAGTCCGCAAGAGGTAGCTATCTTCTTGAAGAAGATTGGCTTTGGAAAGGATACAACTGTGTATGTGACTCAAACGAAATGGCATAGCAGCCTCGATGCTCTGAAGGACTTCTTCCCAAGAACATATACTAAGGTAGAATTTCCAGCTTTCTTTTTTTTTTCGACTTTGAGATCAACTTTTTTCATATTTGATATTCAATGGTTTTGCTGTTACCTTTCTTATTTTAATTTAAACTGTTGCAGGAATTTCTAATGCCCATGGAGAAAAAAGACAAGTTTCTAGACTCTGAGTCTTCCGAATTTCAGAAGGTAATTGACTACTACATTTGTTCCGAGAGTGATGTATTTGTTCCAGCTATATCGGGACTGTTTTACGCAAATGTTGCTGGAAGGAGAATAGCTTCCGGGCAGACTCAGATACTTGTGCCTGCAAATATCCCTACTTCTTCTGCGGCTTCTGAAGAATTCTTGTCACATTATGTTTCAAAAAAGAACCACTTTGCGTACTCATGTTTTTGCTAATTCAAGGAAACGGGCGATCGATTCTCCCAATATCAAATTCATTTAAATGTTGTATTTATAAACTGGGGGAAAAGGTTTGTTTGGAAATGTATTGTTTTCGATTTTAAGCAGAAGATACAACTCTTTGTGATTTGCCTAAAGGGGTTTTTGGTAGGCTGTGTACTTCTTATAATGTAACAGTTGAAGGTATTTGGTTGTGTTGTAAAACATTGTGTTTGTCGATGATGTTCGTTGTAACTAAACGTCATCCATGTTTGGGTATACGAAACATTGTACTATATCCAGTTCCTATTACTACTAGCATTTATAGAATATACAAATTTTCGGAAATGAAAGACTCGAGTGTAAAGAATATGAATTTCGGAGATGTGTGTTTGTAGAACTCCTTAATACCTCCTATTGCTAAAACATACTGTGTACAAACAATTGAACTATCTACAATAATATAGAATAGTTTTGAGTAATTAATAGAATTTGATCAGTCAATACAAAGTACTTAAGTAGTACACTTGCGGAACATACGTAGTATCAAAAATCACTTTTGTTTTTTTTTCACTATCTGCTGATCTTTCCAGGAAATTGGATGAGAGGCATCTTCATGAATGGAAAAATACGATGATTTTTAGGTAGAGTTACTTCCATTTCGGGCAGCAATGCAGCTCTGGTATGGCCTTATGAAGACCTTCGCTAGGGGCGTTTTTGGAACCGGGATGAACTTACCAGCAATAGCAAGAGGCCAGCTGTAAGAAACAAGAAATCAGCACAGGGTTTTCTACTACTTTAGATACCAAGAATCGGAGAAAATATACGAACCTGACAATGCTTATAGCAAGGCAAACAACCCATAATTGGAAATCAAGCCTAACGGTTGAGGTGAACTTTCCAAGGAAATTGATGATGATTATCTAGTAAAACACGGAGCATGTTAGTGACCATAAATACGAAGAAATCTTGAGGTGCGATTTACAAAGCATAGAAAGACACAAGATATCACCTGAAGTATAAATGTAGATCCCACTATCCCGGTGAAGAGGGGGTTTTTGGTCACACCGGTAAACACGTTGAGTTCTTCTGGTTTTCGAGCATTGACCTCATTAAAAATCTGTAAATTTGAGAAATGAATTTGATTAATATTCTGGTAATTCTCTGCATCATTCATCGTAATTAGATTATCGTACTTACTTGACAGAGAACAAATGTGTTGAATATCACGGTATTCTTCACCATGTTGGCATGTTCTTCCCCGGCGTTGGTCAAATTGAGAATCTTTATGCCACTGAAGTTGAGAACAAGGAGGACTGAAATTTGATATACGGCCTGCCATGTAAAAAGTAGAACGATAGATGATCTAGAGTTCGTTACAAAAATTATATAAATAAACAGCTAGTTCGATTAGATAAAACGTTAACATACTTGTATGATCAAGTTCCTCCACATTATATTCGTTACAAGCGGCTCCCTGAAAAATTTAAGAACAGTTAAATGGTTGAATATACTTAAAATTGACGCACAGTTTGTAATATTACTGCTAATAACCTCGTTTGACTAAACACAAATGCGCACACAACAGTTAATTACGAACTAAAATCTGCATACTAAACGTGGTTGCAGATGCTAACCTGCGACCAACTGGGGTTCTATCCATAAGATGATCGGTTGGAGGTTCAGTAGCCAGTGCTAATGCTCCCAGAGTATCCATGATGAGATTAACCCAGAGAAGCTGCATAATTTAAAATGTTCAAAGTAAAATTATATTCTTTAAATACTTAATATGGTAATTTGCATAATACTACATAATTCTATAGTACAGAGAGTAAGAAAGATTGTACCTGCACGGTATTTAAAGGAACATCACCCGAGGAAACTGCAGCAACAACGTTAATTGTAAGAGCTGCAACATTGACAGTGAGCTGGAACTGGATAAATTTTTGAATATTTGCATATACGGAGCGTCCCCATCGAACAACCTACAAGGATTAATCGGAAACGTGTTACAAAAGGGGAAATCACCAGAGACGTATTTGAAACGGAAAACGGGGAATTAAGAGAATACCCTTCAGCTAAGACAAATTCCGTTAACACTAACCTTCACAACTGAAGCAAAATTGTCGTCCAAGATAATGATATCTGAGCTTTCTTTTGCAACTTCAGTTCCTTGTATCCCCATGGAAAGTCCTATATCAGCCTACAAATACATACGAGAAAAATGTGCAGTTGGTGTATATGAATTACAGTAACCAAGCAGGTGAAAAGAATATGTATTGATCAAACCTCGTGCAGTGCAGGAGCATCATTGGTTCCGTCTCCAGTTACAGCAACAACTTCCCCTTGTTTACGCAATGTTTGGACGAGCAATAGCTTATCTGTTGGAGAAGACCTTGCCATAACCTGTAAACCGCCACAACATTGTTTATAAGTTGTTATGAATGATGATAATACACAGCTTGTTGTGAAATGTTCGAGAAAAGGGATTTTATTGTTAAGACATACCGAGATCTTGCTTGCAATTTGTTCTCTCTCTTTCTCAGTCATCTCGCGGAATGTCTTCCCTTCTATGACATAGGGTTCACTTGTGTCTGCGTCCGGAGCAAGGATGCCACACTCCAGTGCAATTGCTTTGGCTGTCTGAATGTTATCTCCAGTTACCATTCGCACCTTAACACCAGCATGCTGGCACAGTTTCACTGCATCTTGTACACCTGGACGACAAGGATCCTGTACGACACATGCAACACCATCAATCGAAGGAAGACAAAAAGCAAGCCGAAATGTAATAGCTATGTGTTCAGCGGAAATTGAAAAAAAATGAAATTCAATTAATAGCCATCAAGTTTACTACCTTTATACCGACAATAGCAAGCAAAACAAGATCCTCGTCTGGCAGAGTCCACTGGGATAGCTGTTCTTCGTCAGTTGGAACCGTGTCGATTTCACATGTTCTGTAAGCAATGGCAACACACCTCAAGCTCTTTGAGGCCATATCGTTAATAGCATCCTTCAGAAGTTCCTGGTAATAAGAATTGCATAACAATAATGAATGTCATCAGAAATTTCCAAAACAACATAAATTTATTTATTTCGGCTCGTGTTAGTTTTTCTCGTATCGAATTTCAGTTTGGGTCACAGTGATCTGTTACAGTTTAGGAAGTACGAACCTTCTCCTCCTCAATGGACTGCAGAGAACCATTCACATCAACGTATTGTGAGCATGAGGCTAAAATTATTTCAGCTGCTCCTTTCCAATGTATATGCACTTGAGATCCCGTCTGCCAAGTGAAATAGAATAAGGTTTCTCAAACTATGTATGCTGCTGAGAATCATTCTTGTAAAACGATGTCTTGAATTGGTAAATATCCGTAAATTACAAAAAACATAATAATAAAAAAGCATCGAATAAATGAGTTGTTACCTTTCCTCTTACTGCAACACCCCCTCGCTTCTTGGTAGAATTGAAAGGAGAGACATGGAGAACTATGGATTCTGATTTTACAACGTCGAACTTCATTCCTAACTGCAATATAGATACTATCGTATGAATATAGATATTGGTTCTCACAGATGGTCAACACCTGAGTTGTATTAAAAGTTGGAAATATAGATACTATCGTACGTCTTAAAAGTACCTTAACACCCCATTGAAGGACAGCCTTTTCAGTTGGTGATCCTGAAACCTCCATTGCACCCTCCTAAACACAACAAGAGATAAAAACTCGGTTAATAATCACACTTCCTTCCGAAGTGCAGACATTTATATAGGAAAAGACTTGAAAAATCCATGCTCACGAGCACTAACGTACTGAGGAAAAGAATACCTTAGATAGAAAAACACTGCCGGAAGTGTTCTGTGCAAGTCCCTCGTCTAGAAGAGAGGAAATTGTTGCATGCAACTGAGCACCGTCTTCAGGAGGATCCATCTTCTGTTTCCCAACATAAGCCTCAACTACAGTCATCTGTCGTACATAGTTTGCGAAAGTTAGTTACACAGAAGTCGGAAAAAAAGGACATAGTTTTCATTCGTCTTAATAGAAAGTAAAATAACCTGATTCAGTGTCAATGTTCCAGTCTTGTCACTGCAGATGGTTGTTGCAGATCCCATAGTTTCACAGGCGGAAAGTCGACGCACCTGAAAACAGGTTTTAAGTTAATAAAACCATGGAATTATGGAAAATGTCATATTAATAATAAAGCTGTAATGCAATTGAATAAACTAACGATTCCGGGAAAGATGAAAATAAAATCGACATACCAAGGCCTTGTCAGCCATCATCTTTTTCATGGAGTATGCTAGGCTGTTATAAATTCAAGATAAGTCGAAATCAAAAAAGGAAAAAAACGGCAACAATTGATGTACACGAGGGACATGTTATGATACTCACGTCAATGTTACAGCCAACGGGAGCCCTTCCGGGACTGCAACCACCACAATCGTGACCTAAACGAAGGACTTCAGTTAATGAACATAAAGAAAAAAAAAAGGTTATCTAATGTATTCGCAATTACGTATTAAAATGTAGAAACTTACAGCAGCAGTTATGATATGTATAACCCCATCAACTATTTCGCTAACACTGGTCTCTCCATGGACGAACTGAACAGATCCATCGGGATTTTTTGACGTCCCCGTGAAAAATCTGAGGTAATTAATTTGTCAATGTTACTGATATTCAGAAAGTGGTCGTAGAATAAGATAACACGAAACACGAAACACTGCCCAAATTACCTGATTAAGAGAATAATCAGCACGAAGAAAGCGACGGTGAGCCCAACGATGCCTATAAACGTTGCAACACCATTCAGGCGCACCTGTAATGTATCAACAGGATCCATACTTAGTTTTATTTATTTTCGTGTAGTAAGTAAACAATGAAAAGATGAACCGTTATATCCAATAAGTACCTGCAAAGGAGTTTCTTCACCGGTATCTTCTGAAATACTGGCCATCAACAATCCCCATTCGGTGTTGATTCCGACACCAGTTACCTGAAACAGAAATTTGAACTTGTTATAACAATTCAACATCTGGAATTGGAACAGAAACTAAGCGTGGTCGAAAATTCGTTTACTGGAGGTGGGAAAATTTTATATCTTACCATCATTGTTCCGGCACCATCTGCTACTTTGCAACCAGACATCAAAAATGGAGATTTGTGGTCTTTGTGGACCTGCAATAATGGCATTATGTGTGATAAATAAAAATATAATAATCTAATATTATAAAACCTTCAAAATAAAGTCTAAGCAGCTCACAATCTTGCTTTCTCCAGTCATGCTGGATTCGTCAATGGCAAGAGAATGTCCGCTTATCAAGATTCCATCGGCAGGAACCTGTGTAAAATACATTAGGAGACTCCTTTAGACAACGATGTGTGGTCCAAGAAAGTATATCGAGTAAAATCGAATCGGTTATCACCTGATCACCAATCTTGAGAGGTATGACATCTCCAACCACAATCTCGTATATCGAGACCTTGTCTCTTCTGCCACCTCTGATTACCTGTACATATGTTTGTCCATGAGAGTACACTAAAGAGAACAATAACAAGAAGATAAAAGCTTGAATAAGTTTGTGACTGGAATATTACCTCCAATTTGATGTTCCGTTTTTCTTCGTTTAAATTTTGGAACTGGAGGGACTGCCGGTAATCACTAGTTGCTGAACAACAGATGCAATGATAAAAAGTGAAAATTATATTACTTCTCTCCTAAGGTTATAAACAACCAATCTGATTTTTCTAACCTGTAACAAAAATAACCAGAAGAACAGCAAAGGTGATGCTTCCTCCGTCGTACCATCCTTCCTCCAGGCCCTGGAAAACACGAGCAATTCTTAATTATATATGAAGGAAATTATATAAATTCTTTTAATAATATGGTATTGTTGTATTTCAAGTCAACCTCGGTTTTTATTCCGAGAGCCAAAGAGGCCACAGCAGCTATTATTAAAATAATGAGAGTTAGATCCTGCCAAGCCTCCCATAGGAATCTCTGCGCAAAAACAAACGTCGAATAAGTAAGTGGTGGAAATGTATAAGTCAGAACATACGATCAAACAAATATAACACTCTAGACAAGTCTTACCAAGAAACTCCTTCCCTTTTTCACGGGATACGTGTTTGAGCCGAAAGCACTCTTTCTTCGTGATAACTCGTTTTCGTCTCCGTATATCCCTGTTTCGACGTCGGTTTTTATCATTTCTGCTAACCCTTTAACCTGAATAAAATGACGGTCGAGATTAATATTTATGCATATAGTAGCAGACTTCCTAGAGAGATGGTGAAGGGAAAAAGGAAGTGTTACCCCTCCATATTGTTGCAGCGCTGTAATATTATGATCTCTGTTCATCGAAGCAAGTTGCTCGAGTCCGATTTCATAATCACCGTTAGGGGATGGAGGAGCTACTGTCGTGCCTAATACTGAATTAACGAAAATCGAATCAGGTTTATAGAAGAGATAGAATTAGGAAAACGAGCTTAATTAGGTAACTTTAACAAGCAGTAACACTCGGAAAATACCTATTGCTCGCTGTCCAGCCAATTTAAAGAGCAACGCAGCCTACAACCAACAACACCAGAATATCAAGAATCGAATGAATGAAAGTACGGAATCAAGACTAACGTGTTTTAAATTTTAATATTACCCTTATGACTTGAGCATGTGCTCTGATCATCCGTCTTCGCTTTTCTTGTTCCTCGTCTTTTTTCAGGTCTAGCGTGTAACGGAAACGTCGCGAAGCATTAAGCACGAGGGCGGCTTGCTGCAAAAGGGCCAAGACTTACACAATCAGAAAGAGGTGCACATGCATGTAATCATAGAATTTCATAACCATAAAATAAAAAACGATAAATTCGACCACTAATCATTCAACCATTTAATCTATCCTCAAAACAGAAAAATAAGATGCGCTATTATGGGATCGGGTAATCGAAACGTCACGTGCATGAAACCAAAACAGAGGCCATGCATAAAAGAACCACCAACAACGACCATGAAAACAAACGAGATGTTGATCTTACCCTCCAGCGCTTGAGCGATTCATGGGAGGCGTTTTTGGTGTTGGCAATGTCGAAAGGATCGGAGAAATCAGGATCGCTGCCCCATCCACCCCCATCAACGCCGGCGGAGGAATCGCCGGTCTCGAGATCTAGGTGCGCTGCAGCTTCATTGCCGGTAGTCATATCGGCGGTGGCCGTGGGAGGAGAGAGATGGCACCGCCTCTTCAACGGAGCCACCACTCCGTCAGAAAAAAAGGGGGCGAAATCGGCCGAACTCCAACACGATTAAATTTCTACAAACAGTAATTGAATTATTGATGAGGATGATGATAATGAGGAAGAAATCAAATCAAAAGAGCATTTGGGGAGAAATGCAGCAGAAGACTAATTAATTAAGCTCGTCGTCGTGTACATTGTGGGGCTCCGTTTATTGAGAGAGAATTACTATTTCTTTTTTCTGCGGTGGTTCCAAATCTGTTGGAATCCGATTCTTCCGCTTTGCCGCTAACAAACTCTCATATGTAACATATATAACCGACAATTCAGGCCATGTGTATATATATTTCCCGCCAGCCAACGTAATTAATTGGTTAGTTAAATTGACTGCATTTTTTTCTCAAATACCTTTGAATAGGGAAATTACTTAATTAATATTTATCTAATTTAGTTAAATCATGGTTATTTGACGTCATAATTAATTAATAATATGGCTGACTGTGCAATGGTGTTCATGCAGTTGGATCGGTCCACGTACGCACGTGAAATTACCATTATACTAATTTTATTGGGCCTGTAGTAAAGCCCAATTTCTGATATACTAATTTTTTGGGCCTGCAGTAAAGCCCAATCACTCAATAGTCGGACTAGAATTTCCCATAATTTTAAAGGCAAACACGGCCAATCGGTTGGAGTAATTATAACTATCCTCTTAATTACGTATTTCCTTACGATCGATTATATTTTTTAAGGAAATGATTATATTATTTAGTGGGGCTTAATTTATTTTTAGAAGAACTTTCGTTTATCTAAAATAATAAAATAACTGTTTGTATTATATTATAAGGTAATGAAATTATTATCCCAAAATATGAATGAACATAACAATATGTAATTTATATGAGATAAAAAAACTTAAGTTGGATCTATTGAAATTAATAGGGGCCAATCTGAAAATTCAAAATTGTCAGCTCCCAAAGAGCAATAATGGAAAAGTTTAAAGTTGATACCGAATAAGAGCCGTCGGATGTATTTAACAAAAACCCTAGTTGTTTTTCTTGAAGAACAGATTCATAGCAGCCGCAGGGCCATAACCTAATAACAAAACTCTCACTCTTCCACCACACCACCACCGCCGGATCTTCTTCAAACCACACCGTAAGCTCATTTCATTTTTTCCATTTCCCCATTTTCAGCATAGATTCTATACGTGTGTTCATATATCTACGCATGTATGTGTATGTTTGCTTAATTTCAATGTACGGATGTCTGTTCTTCATTTGGTCATTTGTTTTTTGGTAATGTGTAATCTATTTTTTATAACGAAATGAAATTGTTAGATTTATGAAATTCGGTGTTAGTGGCCATGGGAGCTCTGTTCATGCATTTGGAACTAATCTATTAATATATTTAAATTTTAATGTAGCTATTTTTAATTTCATGGGGTTTTGATTGTTGATGCTGGCCATTTAATTTGTGTTCGGATCCTGGTTTATTGTAATGAAAACGCTGAGAAGGTTGTTTCACTGTCCAACTCATGTAGTTTTATGCTTTATATCTTAATGTATTTTATTTGCCACTTGCACTTCCTTGCTGGTAATCCTAAAGCTATATAAATCGGGTAGGGGAAGAGGAAAGAAATAAGTCGGTAGGATAGTTTAACGATATTTTGAAACATGTGTATTTGAAGATATAGTTTCTTCATGGATATGCTTGTATATCAGTGGCATTTTGGTTGTTATATTTTTAATCAAATATCGATTTTTTAGAAAAAGTAATCAATTTTTGGTTATGTTCCTTGCAGTAATGGCTGAGAAGGAAGCACCAATTGTTCCGGAATCTGTGTTAAAGAAACAGAAGAGAAATGAGGAATGGGCTTTGGCCAAGAAGCAGGCCCTTGTTGCTGTGAAGGAGAAGAAGTCTGAAAACAGGAAGCTGATTTTCAACAGAGCTAAGCAATATGCTAAGGAGTACGCAGAGCAGGTTTGTTTGATTTCTTTATTTTCTGTCATTGCTGGTTTTGATATTATATAATCGTTACTTACCATATAATTGTCGGCTTCTACTTTAGGACAAGGAGCTGATTCAGTTGAAGCGTGAGGCAAGGTTGAAAGGAGGGTTTTATGTCAACCCTGAAGCTAAACTGATATTCATCATTCGTATCCGTGGGTATGTTTTTTTTTTTTTTTTTTTTTCTGTTTTCTGGCATATATGAAAAGATTATATGATTGATATTTTATTATTTTCTGACTCATTTCTTGTAACTTGTAACTCTTCAGTATAAATGCCATGCACCCGACAACAAAGAAGATTCTGCAGCTATTGCGTCTTCGACAGGTCAAGATTTACATTATTGTGTGTTATTATAATTGTTCTTCGAGGCACCTATCTGGCAGGATGAGCACTATTACTCTTTGAATGTCTTTTCCTTTGTTGATGGAAATTGGAAGAATATTTTTTTACTATTGCCTATCAATTCTGTGATACTGGTTAAAAATGGTAGTGTCTCCATGAATGGTTTGTTATAAGTACTGCACTATACGCTTAATTCATTTTTTTTGGTCATGTTTTAATAATCTTGTTTGGAATTGTATGTGCATTAGGCTTGCTAAATTAGTGGTAACATGTATGTCTACATACTGTGGTTTTGATATGGCATTCATTTGATGTTATATATAGTTAGTACTCCAATTGCGTGTTTCTTTCCGGAAATTAATTTAATATCATTTTATTGTGACATGAATGCAGATTTTTAACGGTGTGTTCCTAAAAGTTAACAAGGCAACCATGAATATGTTGCACAGGGTTGAACCATATGTGACATACGGGTATGCATCTAAACCTTCTAAATCCCCTACTTTTTTTTTGTTAACTTAAACTTCTATCATCGGAATAGATGCACTGAATGCACTTGTTTCAGTTACCCCAACTTGAAGAGTGTGAGGGAACTGATATACAAGAGGGGATTTGGCAAGGTTAACAAGCAGAGAATTCCTTTGACTGACAATTCCATCGTCGAACAGGTTTGTCTGCTACTGGGATTGTCGTATGATTATTTTCATTTTTTCAGTATTTTTATTGAAATCTGATTTCTGTTTCAGACTCTTGGAAAGCACAGTATCATCTGCGTTGAAGATCTTATTCACGAGATCTTGACTGTTGGACCCCACTTTAAGGAAGCTAACAACTTCCTCTGGCCGTTCCAACTCAAGGCTCCATTGGGTGGTCTGAAGAAGAAGAGAAACCACTATGTTGAAGGCGGAGATGCTGGAAACCGTGAAGATTTCATCAATGAGCTTATTAGAAGAATGAACTAGTTTTGTTATACTAGTATTTTGGAAATTTGAGGTCCTGTAAACTGCAAGTTGGAGAAATTTTCTGTCCGCATTGTTTTTTTGGCTTTTGTTGAAGTTGGGTTTTTTTCTTTCTGGGACAATATCAAGTATGCTGATGAAATATCTTTTTTTGATTAAGATTTATATTAGACGAGACACTTGTTCTATGATCTTCCCTTAATTCATGTTGATTAAGTTATGCATTTGCTATAATTTAGTTGTGTTGATTCTTCTGATGAACCATTTACTACTATGTGTTCTAATTTGTGATGTGTTTTTTAGAAATTAGAACATTTGATAGAAAAAAGAAGAGCTCAATCTGTTCTGATATATAGAATTAAATGCAATCATTGGTAGTATTAACCTACAATATGTTGTTTACCGGAAAGAGGTGAATTGTCACCCTACAATTATAGATTTGATGAAATACAATAATAATACTGCAATACAAATATTGAATTGCAAAATTACGTTTGAACCCTCGATAGCAAAACCGTACAGTGTGTATAAATATATATTGGAAGGTGAAAGTCTAGCGGGTGGAGCAGGTGAGGCGCGTGGAGCAGATGAGACAGCAAAACTTGCGCTTAATCTTGTGAGGAAATGGCACACAAAAGATGATCAAGTGTGTGTCGTAATCCAAAGAGAGGACGGGTCCACCGCAGCGAGGGCATTCTTGTCCTTTCAATCCTTGTCTACTAATTAATTTCTCTCTCTGATTTACTATATGGAATATACCCATCTCTCGTTTTTGATATTATTCTTGCAAGTAATGGAAGGAATTGTTTCGTGTGTAGTATTTATAGAAGACTTTAGGTTGCTAATACTTTGGGAAGGTGCCTTGAAGAGACCTGGAAAATTCTACTGAAATTTGACAAGTTTCCTGGAAACTTCCGAATATTGTTTTTTTGGAAGACTTTAGGCTGTTCTTTTTTCAGGACCCCACATATGTTGTAATCACACATTATTAACACGAAATGTCTCATTATTCACATTATGTGGGCCATCGCAATAAGAAAAACTGGATTCTTGGTGTTCTATTCTTGAAATATAATAGAATTAATAGCAGTAATAGTTATAACTATGGTGGTGTAGGGACTATAGGGTTGTGTGCTTCAATATCGACATGCCGAATACCAGGAACTATTTCCTGGATCTCCTTTTCGAGCCGATCTACTTCACTTCCAAGAGCTGTGACCACCTCCTCACCTGCCACAACATCAAAACTTTTAATTCCTTGCAATGTGTACTGTGTACTATGAAAGAGTTATAGCTTTTATTCATCTCATACCATAGTTTGACATGATCCTCATCAAGGTGGAATCGTCCTTGTCCTCTGAAGCCTCCCGAAACTGTTTTATATCAAGAACATATCAATTGCTGTAAGATATGAATACCACAGTATTTGTACTCAAAACAGACAAATAGGTAGAAGAACTGAAGAATCTGGTGTAGAATATTTTCAATGAAATATACATGCAGCAACAAAAATAGCAAACCATGGAAAATAATAGGAATTGGAAAATTAAATTTCCCCTATAAGATGGCACAAGGCAAAACAAAATGCAGAGAAATTAATGATAATCACAATGGAATCACCTGTTTAGCCCACTCTTCACGTCCAGTTCTGCTTAGATAGTTTTGCACCAATACCACACCATTGAAATCTACAACACAATATTATACTTCGTGTGATATTGATTTGAGGATCTTAAATTTTCAGGAAACAAAGGTCGCAGCATGTCAACAACGTCAAAAGTTATGTCAACACTTATTTATATATGAATCAAGGGATCACCTATTTCAGCCTTGAATCTGAAAAATCCTGGTCCAATCACTTCGCTTTTGCAATCATACACAGCATCCACAACCTACAGCCAAAAATGTCAATTGTGTTAGAATACTTTTGTCATTTTTGTCATAAATCAACAACAAAAGAGTGAAATACTTGACAGTACTGGGTCATTTTTCAGGAAGTGAAGAACTCTTTCCATGTCCTTATCATCAATTGCTCTACCAATCAAAGCATGACGATTCCTCTGAATCAGAAATATTGCGACCTGTATCATATGAGTCATTCAATTAGGCATAAGATGAGAAACAATGGTCCATATCATTCTACTCACAAGTAAATATATAATATTTTCTGCTCACGAGTACTGACCCCAGCATCTCTTTTATTATTCATCGGATTTAGTTGTTGAATCAAGAAACTCTACTAAAGTTTGAAAACTCATAAGACGAATGTCTTTGTTTTCCTTGTAGCAAACTGTTTATATCCTGATAAAACGGTTTAATTTTCCAGGTGCAATCTTTCTTTTTGAGTGGAAAACTGAAGACTCCTCGTCTCTTTAAAAATCAAGATCTTGCAGCTAGTACCATGAAGTTATTGGAAGAATATAACAACAGATTTTATCAAGTCCAGCAACAGAATGTAGACACATCACCTACCATTCCCAAAAGGTTTCCGACGATAATTGAACCAATAGGATCATACATTGCATTTCCTGTCGCGTTCACAGCCACCAATGATGCAGCAGCAATCGCAAGGCCCGTGACAGCAGCACCATCCTGCATCATCAACAGAATGAAATAAATATCAGTGCAAACATACAGCTTGAGGGAACTGCTTCTTTGAAGATTCTCTCAAGCTACATAATGTTAATATCATTTAGCATCAATGAAATCTAAGCTAATCATAAGGAACCTTAAATATTATCCATGAATCTATTTGCTAAACATAAAGAACTCAAAAACAGCTTTCTGATTTCCAACTCATGAGTACTGATTACTGGAGAACTTTTGTGGGCCCACGCTATCGACATTTCGCAACCAACTGTATGAAAGTTGCTTTATACGTAGTCTAACGAAAATAAAATTAAACCAGAAATTGGGTTTCTTTTTTTTCCTCAATCTAGCTGATTCAGTTTACATGCATGCCAAAATCTTCCCTAGACAAATTTCTGTTTCTTTAGCAAACACGCATCATTCAGGAGTTCATCGTAGGGAAGTTTCACAATGAGCAAATATTATGTAAATAAATTAACACAACCAGGGTTTGTACTTGGACAAAGGATCTGTAATCAGAATACAGAAGTTATCACCTCTGTCATGACAGCAACTGATGTTGGGTCATGACCACGCCAAATATAGTCTCTCACTGTCATTCCTTCTGCAGCAGCACCTTTTCTAACAGCATGGATTGCAACGACAAGTGAAGCACCTGAAACAAGTTTACATTTAATCACAAAGAATTGTGAAAATAGCAAAAATAACTAGAAAACCTTCTGAATCTGACAGTCTCAACGAAATCCTCTGATACTCACCTTCAATAACGAACGAACCAGCAATCACTAGAGCAGCATACTCTATATGTTCAGGGGGCTGAAGAGAAATAATATCAATCATTAAAGCATCCAAAAGAAAGAATACAGTTTTGAAAATTTGAAAGTGAAACATTCAGAAGTTTCAAATTGAACTTTAACATCGCGCTACCTGAGAAGTCCACAAATTTTGAACACCGTGAACAATTGTAGCACCAGAACCGAGACAAAATATACCAACTGCAGAAATCAAAGACCAGACAAATCTTTCCTTGGAATAACCATATCTGAGATAATATAGAAAGGAAGATTCAGCATGATTATTACATCAAATGCCTCTTCATCATTACATGTATCTACATTTCATGGATTTTAGGTTCATCACATATGAAGTCCGAAAAGCTACTACTTAACACAATAATTGTGTTGAAAGTGTATACATTACTTTACATGGTTTTAGAATGATCCTTAAAAAATGCATATTCTCTACTTTAGTCTGACAAACAATTGTGAAATTGATAACCCATATTATGGCTATGATCACATTTCTTCACCTGTAATAATACTGATTAAATCAATAGAAGACTTACGGATGGAGACGATCTGGTGCACGGCGTGAGCTACTTAAACCATATGCAAGAAGAGCCTATAAGGTAAGGATGAATCAAGTTCACCATACTCACTGATAAATTGATAAATAAAGTTCCAAAAACTTAAGAATATTAATCAATGAAAGAAGTTAATACCTGGTTTGCGAAATCTGCAACTGAATGCACAGTTTCAGCCAACATTACATGGCTTGAGGTGGATAACCAGACCCCAAATTTGAGAGAAAAAACAAGAAAGTTGCACCACAAAGCTGTTGTGACTGCTCGCTGGCTAAAGAAACAATATCAGGAGCAATGAAAAAACAAACCAAAATAGGCATTGTACAAGATGATTGAACACAACTATTTAAAATAAGAAAAGAAATGCAAACGGCTCAGGAGCTTCTTCTGTCTTTTTAAGCAGCTAAAGTCCACAATGGAAAACATTAACAGTAGACAAAACATATACATTTTTAGCTTGTTTATTTCAACGCCACTTGGTAACTGGGGGAACGAAATGAATGCTTATAAGATACTTCACTAGCTATGCATATGAATAAAATCTCAAGACCGACTTCGCATATTATCACTGCATTTCTTCAAACAGAGATGACTGAAAAATCAAAAAACAGAAAAGCAGAAAGAAAAAAATGTACCCATGATCCACAACTTCAATTTTCTCAATCTTTTTAGCTCTCGTTATAAGACCTGCAAAAACCACCATGAAATTGTAAAACCTAACACACACAACATTAATCACAGGAACGAAAAGCTAAACTCACTTCTTCTGAATTGGAGCTGGTGGTGATAGCTAGAACTAGGTGAAATCAAGTTAGAAAGAGGAACAACTCTCGATGAAGAGCTCGCCGTGAAGAAGCTTCGAAATGCCGCCAAACCCTGCCGTTGAGGGAACGGGCGATGACCTGAAATGTCATGCCGAAGTATGTTTGGATGATTACTCAATTTATTATCCTGCAAATCGGGATTATCCGGCTCGTGTGAGGGGAAGGGGGTATGGATTCGAGAAATGGAGCAGCTGAATTGGGAGTAATTATATCGTTCATGGCGGAGGCGAGAAAGAAGACGACAAGTTCGCATTACTGCTGAGAGAATAATCGAGCTATGGTGAATCAACAATTAGCCAGTACTATGATATCAACATATCGTAATTTTGTTTCGTCGGAAAAGTTAATTGCGAGCACGATTATATTTTCCTCAGAATAACGGATTATTAGGGTTTTGAGATTGGGGGTTTTCCGGCGGTGGGTGACGGAGGGGTTGTGGTGGAGAAAGGATTTTTAGCTGTCATGTAAAGCATATTCTTCAGTCTGCACCTCCACACTGTTGATCTCCCTCTCTCTCTCTCTAAAAACGATTTTAGGTTAAGTAGAGTTTCACCATTATTAAGTTCTTGTACTGTAATTTTTATTAGAAATTTACACAATATTTTGGATTTTTTGCAACTTTTGAAAATTATAAATGAGATCAAATTTCATTTTAATGTAAGGAGATACTAATCAGTCTTGTTGGTATTTAATGAAGATTAATTTAATTCATAAAAAAAGCACTAAAAAGATAACAAATAAAAATACAAAAAAGTAAACAAAATTTCGAATATATAAACTCGAAATGCGAAAATCTTGATAAAAGAAACTTGTGCACTAACTTACAAAACGGTAAATGAAATCAAGAATATCTATAGTTACCTATGTTACAAATGAAAACATATTGAAGCAATGGGGAACTCATTCATGCATATTACAGGCACACAAAATTCCCCAGAAATACATATAATATAATGACTTATACGACGAGCCTGCGATGGAGTTATCTCGTTCTCATAGCTCCATCGATTTCTTCAAGCTCTTCATTCTTCTAGTTCGCTACAGCCTCTGACTTGGTAAAAATCGAGATAAAAATACATCTAAGCTTGCTAGTTGTCAGGAAGACGGCCTTCTTTTCTGGCTCGTGATCGAGTTTCAATAATATGTTTTCCAACCGACTTACCTGCCAGGTCATGCCTTGTCATGATTTTTATAGGGTGTGCTTCCGTGTTAAAAACCCATTCGTCGAGTGAAATAACCGAAGAAGGTGAGAATAGCAGGTACAGATATTTCAGCGTCTCCGCCAGGAAAAAGCTTTGCATCATGTTATCTTTCACACCAGTATTAACCTATTAATAATATAAATATGTTATTATTTTTCATTATATCATAGAATTAGAAATAGTTAATAGATGCTTACATCCTTTAATCCGACATATCCTGAATCTATGCGGGAGTTCTTCTCGAATGCTTGGAAGATGTTCCATCCCCATTCTTGATAAGTCTTGTTTCCAGTCAAACGCCAGAGGTAAAAGAGTGACTCGACTGTCTCTGGCCTCAATATGTTCCATGACGTTCCAACGCTCATATCCTGAACAAATTGTGAAACGAGATAGTAATTGAATTAATTACTTATATATTACGTGCAAAAAAAAAAACAGTAAAGCAAAGACACTCACTTCTCCAGCCAATTTTGTTGGAGTGGACTGGTAGAAGTTATAGCAGGTCCAAGCTAGCTGCACAAAAGAGTTCCATTTACCCACTCAAAGCAATAAATAGCTTCTCTACCTCAGAGTCGCATCAAATAAACGAGGAAGAATTTGGTAAAGCATACCTCCTCAGCCAGGGATAAGAATTTCTTAGCTTCGGCGGGTCCATAACCACTAGACCCCAAAGCCAACATTCCTGGAGCAAAACATGCAAGTTCATCCATCTGCAAATTTGTAATAAATGAGAGAAACGTTTAAAATGGTAAAAGTATTGATGCGCTCATATTGCACACAGCCATAGATAAACAACCTTGTCTGTTAAAGAACTTCCGATCCTCTCGCAGAGATAAGCAAAGGAAGATGGTGTACTTCTCCGCACCAAACTTTCAAGACCTCCCATTGATGTCTCCCACATTTCCCTGTCGGGAATACATGTTACAGTTGTTTGCTCGAAAGTTTGGGAAAGGAATAACAGAATGAACTTGAAGTACATAGAAAAACCAAAGACCTTACACATGCTTACATAACCTGCAATATACGAAATGCTTACCTATAGTGCTTCACGGCAGCGGTTTTGTTTCCTTGTATCCAGACCTTGAGTAGGTATTCATAAAAGCTGCACAATTTTGTTGCCTTAAGTTATATATTTAAGATCTTATAATCAACACATAAGATTTGATTCAGGTATCGAAGTTTTTATAGTATATGGTAGCATAGAAGATCATAAGATAGCACAGATGTAAAATGATAATGACCTGTCCCCCATGGCTCCAAAAGTTACGGTTGAATACGATCTTGTTCCTCTGAGTGGATTAATATAAATGGGAAGCAAACCATCCGGAGGAAAGGTTTTATTAAGCTCTAAAATGACATTTTCCACCTGAAACATCATGACATCCATCGAGGGAGGATAAGTTTCATAAATTTACAAGGAAGTAGAAACAACTTTTTGATTTTAAGTCATTGGAGTTCTGATATTTCAGATATAGTTTTAAGTTCCATTAATGCGACTTTAGGTCAGGGGAAAAGATATACGTATAATGTATATATAGACAGGATACCTTCAGCTGATACTTGGAATCCCCTGTTCTTTGGGAAAGAGCAATAAATTCCATCTGCTCCGTGCCAGAATCTGCCAGAATGCTGTCACCCTAGATAGGAAAAGAATACAAGATCGCTCTCAATTGAATAGAAAATACAATCAGTAATAAATAGGCTTAAATAGAGCTTCGATTGTTTGGTAAGCTCGAGCTCTTTTTCTTTGAAGCTCGAGCTCAATTTTTTATTATAGATATGTATTTATATTTTTCGATTTTTGAGTATTACACAATTATGAATTTATAATAACGAATAAGAAAAAAAAATCACGAGCCGGTTCAAGAGCTTGTGAACAACTAAAATTAGGCTCAAGCTTTGAGGTCATGAGAAAACTCGAGCTCCAGTCGAGCCGGTTCATCAGCTCATGAGCCAGCTCGGCTCATTTACAGCTCTAGGAGTACATATAAGAACCGTAGACATATTTGATCCACTAATAAATACATGTAATCTGACAAATTAAGGGAAGGTCGATGTATTTAAGAGACGTTTTTAACTTCCCTAAATATTAGAATTGACAACTTACCCCTGTCCACCCAGGATTATGTGGATTCCCATGAGCCAAGTTAATAATATTATATGGTATGCCAGAAGGAGTATCCCACGCAGGCAACAGCCTGTCAGCAATATCTTTAGCCTTTTCAAGGAAAATTTTATCTCCGGACAGATCATATGTGCTAATAAGTCCACCAACAACTCTGCATAGTCACAAACAGACATGCACTATAAGTATAGCATTCAAGATCTTTTTTTCTTCCTCACCGAAAAAATAGTCATATTAGCATCATCTATTGTACATAATCCTGATCAGAAAATTAACTAAAGGAATACAAAAGACATATTAAACCTTATAAAGCAACCTTATGGTTGTCTCAAAAACGCTGGCATCATAGTTCTTGTTAAAATCCAACGACTCTGCAACCCACCTGCCATGAACAACTCATTGAGCATCAAACAACAATTACAGAAACACACACTGATATTTCATCCAAGACAAATCAAATCAAGCTCTTACAAGGAGAAATGCATAAAGCTAAAAATTTTGAATCAAATTAAGGAAACATAAATGATATTGGACTTTTATATTTTTTTTGGCTGTTGCAAATCTAATCTTGGTTAGTTTATGGATGCTGAACTTGAGGGGTGCTTCTAAGTTCTAGTAATTATATATCAAACTCTAAACAGAGCATGGGCCAACTGAATGAAGATGTAAGATCCACATTTTGTGGACCATACAAGCATAAACTCCCAATCAGGTTAAATTCGTAGTTTCCAGCATAATATAATTAATTCCCCAACGTAGAAAGAAGAAAAGAAACTGTGAGAGAAGAAAAGGCAGTATACAGTAAACAAATCCAGCAATAACCCATGCGTGGTAATTTAAACTTACTCTCTAGCCCTTTGAAACTGCTCATCCAATCCCATTATGTACAGCGTGTCAAGAGCATCAATTAAAGTTGCTCCAAGACCACCGAAGCTATCAACACCCTTTTTTGTTTGAGGCTGCAACCAAAAATCTCTATTATTATCCATCAAAATAAGTATTCAAGGCCACTTTTAGTGCTCTTCCTTTCTCAAAATTATTAAAAGATGGAAGGGCAGGATGATAGCACAACATACATAAGCCACTGAAAACATTTTGAGCTAACACTATCAGAAGGTACTGGAAAATCAAACAAAAGAAAAGGCAAGCAAAGAGGAAACCTAAAGATTGAGTTATGTTGTTTTCCCTATGCTGGAATGGTTGAAATAAAAAGAAAAACTGATCTTTAGAGATGTTTGTCCAATCTTATATATTTAAAGAAATACGTAAATAGAAAGAAAAATCATACCTGGAGCTCATCATGGCCCCAAGCATATTTTTCATATGAACTCCATGCGTGGATCATAGCATCTTTAACTTTCTCTCTCCGTTGAATGTCAATTGGGTCATCCGAAACATCTAACTTTTTATTTGCATTGCCTTTGTGACTGACATTTTCCTTCCCTGCACCACTTTGACCACTCTTTATTTCTTCAAGCTGAAAAAACCAATCACATTCTGAGAACTATGCTTATTAAATCTGAAAGAAAGAAAAAGTATCTAGAAGTTTGAAGCTACCTAGGAAAAGAAAGACATGGCTGAAAACAAAACCAATGTTGAAGTTCGTCACAACAATATATACACACATATGTTAAGAATATAGTATCTAACTTTCTATGCCATGCTAGGAGGATCCCAGAAAATCAACCCAATGGATACAGGTATCTGCGTAGTAATACAGACAATCCTACATAAAAAGCAGTCCTGCGGTGAACTAGATCTTATTCTTGTTAACCATAGATAAAAGATCTAGATATGAATAAATGAATTATGTATACGTAATGGGAACACAAGCAGATTCAAGGCATCCAGAACAAATATAAAGCTAAAAACAGACATCTGGTAAAAAAGTTAGTAATAATTAATTTATAATCTCAATCAAAAAGTGAAATCTAAATTGGCACTTTACCAGACTCTGCAAATGACTGACTTCATTTTTCAATTTTTCCACCTCTTCCTGCATAACAGCAGAATAACTTGTAAGTAACAATGACTAGTAACTCATTCTTTGATCTAAGAACTGAAATATTACCAAAAAGATCCATGAATATAAGTTTCCATATAACCTTTAATACACATTAATGCGGTAGATAGTAGAAAGCAACTCCACACATCTATTTTCCTTTCTAATACTGGCATCTATTTATGCAATCATAACTACATAAGACATTTGGATAAAGAAAAGGTAGCAACGGTATGGTACACAGCACAGAAAAGATAGATATTTATCTTGAAACCAAACAGCCACCATGAAGGTCTTTTTTTTTTTAGCAATAACCACATTGCCGATAGTATATTGATTCTCAGGCCTTCAGTCTCACTGGAGGTTCGCATTAAAAATTAAATACCTTTGACTTGTATTATATACCATCAGAACTGAGTGACAAAAGAAATGACATCCTTTTATATGATCCAACCAGATTAAAATCGATGTAAATTCAGCATGCAAACAGCTTTATCAGATAACTTCTTGAGAATTAGTCAATTGTGAACTTGATTACATGGAAAATGAAAAGCCTCGACATTCTTTTCATCTAACATGCTCTACATCAGCGTAGGAAACTACTTCCATGCCAAAATGGAAGCTTTCAGTTTCGTCAATGCATTCACTACAAAAACAAAAATGCCTAAATTCGTTTCAAGTACCCATTGTCAACACCACCACAAACATTAAATTGAGAACAAGAGGAGGCCAAGGAGGACAGTGGAAGCTAGCTAGGGGCCCAAAAAAGCCTATTACAAAATTATCAAATATACATAGATAATTTTCCATCCATATCAAAAGTCTAAACGAAAAAATTGATCTTTTCGTATCCAGTTTCAAATGGATGCAGAATATTACAAAATCGTAAACAATAGCACAAGTACCTCGTGGTCGCGGAATATAGTCTGGCGATCCCAAAAAAGCAAGGTGGCGAAAACAAAAACTATGAAGAGCAGAGCTAAACGCTTGGGTCTCTTCAGATAATAAGCTGGATTTACATACCTCCACGTGCTCAACGACGACCTACTCCTTGCCATTTTCAACCAGAAATTAAAAAAATACGTTTCCAATAAAGTTAGCAGCAGTTAATAACTCAAGATTGAAACGTAATCAATGAGCCGATCGACAAGATCTCAGAGCGATCTGACTCTCTCTAAGCTTTTCCGATTACGAGAATTTGACATCGCGGACTTGAATCTCTCTCTAATAGAGGGGTGAAATAGTGAAATGTGGAAATTTGAGAGGGGCGGATTTTAAATAATAGAATTTTTTTATTGCACTTGATACCTTTCTCCTTGGGAGAAAAAGGGAATTTATTGACAAGTAGCTTAATTGGATGGTGAGGTAAACGTCTATGAATGGAAAAGATTTTTATGTTTTATTTTTACTATTTGTTTTGGAAGGAAAATTACTTTGTTTTTAAAACCAAATCGAATATAGAATCAACGACTAATTAAAATTAGGGGGCGTGTTGCAAACATACCCTTCAATTACAAAACTTATAAGTTAGAGCAAGTAGAAGTAGGGTTTGGCATTAACCTTTAACTAACTTATTAAGATCATATTTATGATATTTGATATCTCGTGTACAAAAGGAAAGAAATATATAAAGAATGCTTATTTCCTTATAAATTATGAAATTCTAAATATGTTTCTAATTTTTTAGAAATTGCAAAATGATCCATAAGTTATGCAACAAGTGTCATCGAGTGTCTGACATGACATGTGTCGGAAACATCTATCTCCATGACCTCAGCTTATTTGACTCAGTCTACACTAAAGTCTTGAAGAAGAAATATTCAGTCCCCCCCCCACCCCCCCACACACACACACATACATATATATATATATATATTTATATATATATATATATATATATATATATATATATATATATATATATAGATAGAGAGAGAGAGAGAGAGAGAGAGAGAGAGAGAGAGAGAGAGAAGGGCCTCAAGTAATTTGAGAATTTGTTACATTACTTAAATACAAAGTAAACCTGCTTACTACGAAGCCAATATACTAACAAACGAGCAAGGATGATGTATGTGCATAATTGGTCAAAACACTGAAGCAGAAAATAGGGCAAATCAAATAATTATGTTACTTTCACCGCTAACGACGAATAACACGACATAATTTTAACTGCAGTCCCTCAGTAAAAAAAAGAAATTGCATGTCAAAGCCACTTCCATTGTCACGTGAATAGCTGAAGCGAGTCTAGTTTACATCAAGTCGTTTCCATTAGTAACAATGTACCATAAAGCTACACGAATGAATGATCATGATGAATCATTGCCATTTCCAGTAGCGCTCAGAACCATTTCTTCCGCCTCAAAACTCCCATTCCGCTATAACACGGGTAAAACATAACGCAAAACGAATATATCAGTATGAATTTGTTTTTATAATTGTAAACACCATCATTAAGAGGATCAATATAATCGAAAGCATACCTCCTCACTTATGTTACGCAGAGGGTTGGTTCCTACTGGGGTTGTTGCCTTTGAGAGATCCCTCAAAGTTCCCTAAAATGTTAAACAAGTAACTGTGAGCTTGAAAGGTTGCAGTTAGAACTAAGTCCGCATTATCTAATTTTAATTGATTACTATATTACATTGTTTTCTTTGGAATGATAAGACTCCCTTTTCACCTTCTACAAGTCTATTTCGTTACATCTATTTACAGGTTGCACAAGTACAAGCTCAAGTTAGGTAATTTCACGTCTCTAAGAATCAAGAACTGTACTAAGGACTACATCATAATGAACCGGACTTCATTATGAAACAACCATTTGTCGAACCACTAGTAACATAGAATACCAACGGATTCTAACAGTCTAATGTACCATGTCTACATCAATGATAGATACAATTATTGGAAAATATCTAAGATTGGAAAACGAGGGAAAATGCCTTTAGTGATAGCATTGGCATATGAGAATCAGATTATCAGAAGCAAGTAAATAACAAAAACGAAGTAGCAAACGTCTTCAGATATATCAGAAATAGTAACCATGTGTTATATTTGTGATATGGTAGATATAAAAACAATGTCAATTCTCAATCCTCAAAAATACCTTATTTGCCCACATAAGTCCACACGCATTACAAAGGGTCCTCGGTCCTTCGGGCCCACGGCGCATCATTGGGGTACACTTCTCACTTGTACCACAGTGCCGACAGCTGGTGCATTGTTTAAAACAAGAATTAGCACAACATTTGCATGTTCTATATGCACATTCAAATCATAAGATCCAACTATTAGCAAGAGAAGCATAAACCATAGCTCTATATGCAACAAATGTGAACTCACCAAATATCTTGAACTTGTGACCCACTGCCATCAGCTCCCCAGTTCTGACCTGAGTCCCAACTCGACCCACCTGATGTACAATCATCATGAGTTGGCTTTGAGGATGTAAATTGACCTTTTTTCCTCTGCATCCTATAAAAGTTACAAATATAAATATGCCAATCAAAACAGCCCGTACTCGCAACTGTAAAGTCGATATGGTATACAAAAAAAAAAAAAAAAGAACCTTAGAGCAACTTCCTTACGGACAGTATAGCGTATTTTTTTGTCAAAATTCCGTTCTTTCCGCTTCTCACGAAATCTAAGTAGTGAAGCCATTCTCTGAGGAACGTTTAACTTTTGAGGGGTACTAGGTAAGCCCTATTAACAAAATTCCAGTAAACAAGTGCGCCATTGAACCCACAAAAAAAGTTTAGTCAAATATTAATCTCATTCAGATAAATCGTACTTTGTTACTAGAGGTAGATACTGGAGCAGCAGGATGGTTAGTAGGTGCTTCCTTGCCACCCAAGAGTAGAAGCACAGCTTGAACCTAAATAGTATCCAAACAATTTTAATTAATAGTTCGTGTGGAGGGGGGAAAGCAATAATAAGCTTCAGACAAAAATAGACTAGCAATAACAAATAATTCAAATTATTACCAAAGTAGGAACAACAATAATCAATCGAAAGTTACTTGCATAGAGATTTGAGGTCATGAAATACCTAGACGTGAGCAGGTTTATTATTCGTACAGGAGAAATATATCAGAAATGATGCTACTAAAAGCATTATTTGATCATCACAACATTTTTAAATACTTAAAAACACTAAAAATGCAAAGGTTGTATTGATAACATCTTTTTTCCAATCTCTAACCCCTAAACTTCTGTAAACAATGATCTCCTCCGCAATCACAATAATATAAGTTTTATCTTATCCACTCCGTCGCCAATCAATTCACTTCGCAATGCTCTCAGCTATACATGCATGACTAAGAAAAAGAAAGGTATATTCGGTTTAGTTTTAAGTTTTAACACATACATCCCACTGGCAATGAAATCACATGAACTCAATAAAAAGTTGCTTGCTAATTGCTATATTTTCGAGCGATACGTACATATTTCCTCACAAATTCAAACAAATAGATCATATTGGTAAAATTAGACAGTGGTAATATGAAGTTCAATTCCCATATATATATATATAAATGAAAGAACCTTTTCGGCAGAGACAGAGTCGAACACGTAAACTTGACCCTGGAAGGAGAGAGTGAGCTGGTTACTATTCTCAATGTCCCCAATTTGCGATATGAGTGCTCCATGGTTATCCAATTGATTCCCCATATCAGCTGTAACATCTTCATCCATGGATTCATTTATTCCGCCGCTGGTGTTGCCTATGTTATTATTGTCCTCGTGTTCGTCTCCATCGATTGAATTCCCATTACTCATATGATGATGGATCCCAAGATTATGTTGATCTTGCAAGTAATGCATAATCCCAGCATCGCTACCATGCATTCTGTCCATCTCAAAGCTACAAAAATAAACATGTAAACGGAGCTCCACTTCAAATGCAGATTACACCAACAAGCATGTGCTTTATTTCGTATATTTAAAATTTAAAATTTTGATTAGTTCAATAAACAGTTCAAGGTTAAATTCCAAAAAAAAACCCTGGAAATTGATCATGTAAACATGAATAGATAAATAAAGGTAATAACGAAAAATAGTGAGTTCTTGTTCGAGTTCTAGGGTTAATTAGCAACTAATTACGCACGGAATTAGGGGGGAAATGTCACCATTAAGAGAGGGAGAATAAATTTGAGCGCAGAAAACTGTAAGGCTCGTTGGATAACACGCGAATCGCAAAGGGGACGGTGGAGGACGACGGAGATCAGGAATGAAAATGAACGGTGGAGATTGGATGGAGAATTGGGGGTGATGATGAAGATCGGTGGAGAGAGATGTACCGGGCGTTTTTGTAATTCTAGGGTTTGTTAGGGATTTCAGATTTGTCGCCTGGAATTTATTTATTTACTTTAATTTATTATTTAAATTAATATAAAATATTGTTGATGGGCCTAATATAAAAATTACATCCTTTAAATCTAGTTTCTTCATATATCAACCATATTTTGCTAAAATAACGTCATTATAGCCACCATGTATATTATTGAGACATTTGATTGACAATTTTACAAAGTAATTACAAATTAGTCTACGGAATTATTCATCCATTTGCTAGTGTGACCTTTAATTTACTTACGCGGTACTTACTTTGGATATTATCCAAGCATTACTCGATGCACAATAAACAATATTGGTTTAGGTTTTTGACAAATGTTCATATATTTATACATATATCAAGAGCGTAGACAACATTTTAATAGCATATTGGAGTCGATGTCACTTTCCACCAACGCATCATTCGAAGCCTCGAAACCAAAGTGTTTGACGGATATGCTTTTTCATGGGAAAATATGATGGACGAGAAATTATAATTTGGTTGAATTAAATTGGAAATAACATGTAATTGTAATTGTAATTATGATAACATTTCAAAGTAGATATAAAAATAAAAACCTTTTTCTAAATGTATTTATTAAAATGACTATTTTGCTTAAACCGGAAATCCTTTTAATTTCAGCACGCCCAATACAATGGCAATGCGGCTATTGTCGAAACTCCGCCGCCATCGGCCATCGCCGCTGCCGCCGCCGCCACTCATCCATCTATACTCCCACTTCTCTTCCTCTCCATCTTCTTCAAATTCCTTATTCGACAGCACAATCCACCACCACAGCCACCACAATGGGCTGCGTAATTACAATCCTCGATTCTCATCAAAGCTGCACTCGCTCCCACCTCGCGGTGGCTTCTCAATTTCTCGACGATTCTCCACTGATCCCAGTTTTCCTGACCCGGACGAGCGATTTCTTCCAGTCAAAACTCTCATATCGTTGCTCGATTCTTACCACGATGTTACTGCCTTCCCTTGGTAGGTAGCGCAATTACTTTAACTTGCTGAAGAATTTTGTATTTAATCGAGTGAGCTGTTGTGTTTCTGATATCCTAGCTACTTGAAACTAACTCAATCAAATTAATTTCTGTAGGTGGGTGATAATTGCTTCATCCACAGTGGCGATGCGGCTTACCATATTTCCTCTAATCGTTGTACAACTTAAAAAATTGAAGACCATAGGGGAGCTATTACCTAAATGTCAGTGTTCATTTATTTAAGCGTTTTCTGATGAAATAATTTATTGGTTTCGGAATTTGAAACAAAAGGGAATAGATATACAATGAGAAAGAAATAGGCTTACAGTTTATTATTTACATATGAAATGGAATTTGAGGCTGAAATTCACAAGAAAGTTTCTGCTCGATTTATGTTAGCTCCCTTTTTATATGACAAAGATTGGAGAAAGATGATGCTATGAGTGATTTTAACTTTATGTTTTCATTGTACCAAATTGGGTTGATATTTTGTTTCCTCACCCTAAAAACTGAGAGGATCAATACACCTGTGTGGTAGTGGGGGCATATTCCCCAAGGTTTAGGTGCATACGCACCTCCTGAGATATTAACTATAACAGGAAATTGTTTCATAGATATCAAAACTATGATAATCATGATTTTCATATTGATTAACCGACTCTGAATTTTCCCAAGATGTAGTTGATAAAAAAGTATGTGAACGTAAGTATTGTGTAGTTGAAGAAAAGAATTATAATACACGACGTATAGGCAGGTGGTCTGCATTAGAAATGCTGTGAGCAGTGCCTCAAGGCAATTTATAACAACCCTCGTATCACCCTCAGATTACGCTTCTCGAGTGCCGAGTGCAGAGAAGAACTTATACTGAAGAATTAGTTACCGGACAATGACATCTAGTGATTGACTTGAATTCTTCTGGTATAGCCTTTTAACGGAGCGAGATTTATACCTAACATATAGATTATGGACCATGTATCCTTCACCGGTCGACTTTCAACTATTATTGCCATAGACCATTATCGAGTCAGACAGTGTGGATTAGTGTGCACCGGAGGAATACTTGTGTAAATACTTGGGTGAAAATGGGGAAGTTTGGATTAGTTTCTTATATGTGCATATTTTTTTAAGAAAGCAAGAGTCATAGTTAATAGCATTGTGTTTTTTTCTTTTATTTTCTTTTTTCTAGTTTTACTATCTATTACTACTCCGATGTATGTGATGTAGAGTCTAATATGGATGTAAGTTATTTTCTGCAATTTAACATATACTCCTTTTGTCTTGTCCATTCCTAATAGTACCTCCACCATTTCCACCACCTCTGTCAGGAAGAAGTTATAGGGACCAGTTTTCCCTTTTCTTGAAGAAAAAGAAGGCTGCCGAGTGCCCTTCAGTCTTTTGGTTCTTTTCGTCATTTGCTGTCCAGGTCATATTCCTCTTTATAATGCTAAGGTGTTCTGTTAACTATAGGCAAACAATTTTTCTCCATGGCTTCTATTTCTAGCTAATTTATTAAATTAAATTCATCTTCTTACTTTCTCGGTCTTATAATCAATCTTCAGGTCCCTTGCTTTTTCTTGTGGCTCATGAGTGTTCGTAGAATGTCACTGGATCATCACCCGGGTTTTGATATTGTAAGAAACTTTTATACCAGATAAATATACTTGTTGAATAAAGTTATAGTGTTATTATGCCGTTTTGATTTTTAAAATTTCTATATCGAATTTTGATTGTGCCCTCAAGATCCATTCGTTCTTTCTTTTTATTTCTCTTACTATGCTGGTGAATGACATGGTGAACTTTATCTTAAAATATTACAGGGAGGAACTTTATGGTTCCAGAACTTGACTGAGTATCCACATGGTGTGCTGGGGCCTATTCTCCCATTGCTTATTGCAGGCTTGCATTTTACCAATGTGCAGGTTAAGGAATATCTTACACCCTCACTTAGATATGTTGATTGCTGATTGTAGTTGTAAATAGTGTGCTTATCCTTCGTAAAAGTGGTAAATGAGACAATGTTCAAAAGCATTGTCCACTAATGGTTTGATGATGTGTCTTCAACGAAACAGCACTTCCTTGATCGCTTTTGGTTATAATCCTGGTTATAATATTCAATATGATTATACTAACACTTATTTTTTAAATTTCAGATCTCTTTTAAAAAATCATCACTTCAACATTTACCAGGGTCCTTAGGATTATTAGTAAAGGTGAGTATGTAGAATTTGTTCAAGTGCTTCTCTGTTCTATTTCCTTTGAACACATCTTATTGAGCCGTCGGGGCCTTCATGACATTCATCTTACAGGTTATAATTTTCAATGTGATTATGAAAGATATTAACCTTACCTTCAACTCTAAATTTAATTAAACAAATCTGACAGGTTACTGTTAATGCTTTTCATTTGGGAGATATTCGAAAATGGTGCTGACTATGGTACTTTTCTTGGCTTCTTAGATATACAGGATTTATTTGCGAGTGCTGACACTTCCTATTATGATTGCTGCATTGAATATTCCCCAGGTAAATTGGATGTATTACCTCTTTCTGAATGTAGTATTCTAAATTTTGTATTGCTGTATGTTCATCACTTGCACCCAGGGCATGCATGCGAATTCTTGTTAAACATTTATTCTTTATATTTTGTATTTTTTTTTATGTAGTGGTGGTGAGAGGATGGTAGATCGCTTCTATATTTGAAACTTATTTATACATGGGATGTTTGATTTCTTTCAGAAAGCGTTGTACTGTGAATTGGATTTCACTACTTATATTCTTGTCCTATTACACTACATCGTACTTGACTGGTTTACATTTGTCCTTGTTTATTTCTTTGAATTCACTCTTGCTTTTCATATCATGCAGGGGAGCTTAGTGTATTGGTTTACAAATAGTACATTGAGTCTGATACAGGTTAGTAGTGCAGTGAAAAGAATTTGATGCTTGTATACATTAATAAAGTTTTGCGCATCTTATTACCTTCACTTGACTTATGAATATACTTACCCAACTAGATGTCTCAATTAGCAGAGCTAAATTACCCATTTGTTCCATTCATACTTGGATCTGAAGTCCATTATCACAGCTAAAATATAGAGAAAGGAAAGAAAAGCAAATAAGGAGAATGAGCAAGAACAGTAGTTCAGTCAAATTATTATCCTTCTTACTTTTAGCGGTGATAATTGACTTTAGATCCAATTATGTTGGAGTAAATTGTTTGTTTGTTACGAAGCATATAATTCTAATTGATTTTGCTCCTTTCTCCCTCTCTCACTTTTGCAGCTGTTATTGCTTAGTAATCCAGATGTTCTTGAGTATTTTGGGCTTCCTAAGAAAAATGCTCTAGCAGTCGCCCCAACTTTGAAAGAAACAGGCAGCACGGCGGGCCTAGCCGATTTCACTATAGTGACAAAGAAGGGAGAAATCTCCGCTCAAAGCCTATCACCTGAGGAATTGGTTTCTGTGAGTGACTCTGCAGTATCGCACTCTTCTAAAACACATTAATTTTTTATTGATTTATGTCAGCACATTTCAACAGTTTGCAATCAAAATCTTAACCGATGGCCGTAAGGATCATGCAATTAGATTACTAAGGTAACCAAAAACCTTAATTATTTCAGATGATTGGTTTTTCTTCTATATTTATGTTGCATATTGTGAAATATGAACTGCAGACTTGCTCTGGAAAAGGATCCTGAACATGTAAGAGCTTTACTTATTATGGGGCAGACGCTGCTACAAAACAAACAATTTGCCGAGGCAACCGACTCCTTAGAAAGTGCAATTTCAAAGGTCTGAATTAATTTTTATATTTTAAGCTTCATGGTTTACTTTCCTATAACCGTCCCTGACTGGTGGCCTTTGCTCTAACATCCATTCAGCTCCTTGTGGCTGGCTCTCCTACTGAAGTTGAAGAAATTGATCTTTTGATTCTTTCATCGCAATGGGCGGGTATTGCCAATGTTCAGCAGGTACCATCTGACCCCTTCGTAATTGTCGACTTCAATCCTCACTCCTCATTATGTACTAACTATAGAGCACCAAACACACAAAAAAAAAAACAGGGTACAGAAAAAAAATTGGTAATAATATCATATGTTGCTAATTCCTACCAAAAGATTTTTTGATCAATTTGATGAAATAACGTCTACATCGCTCCAATATGCTGAAGCTTCTCCAGACTCTGCCCCACTAGGCACGGAATAACTTGAATTCGCTTTTAAGTTGCTGTTTTATCCTCTGCAGGGGAAGATGGAGGAGGGTCTGGTGCACCTGGAAAGAATAGGTCAACTAGAAGAGCCTCAAGATTCAAAGAGCAAGGCCCACTACTATGATGGTATACTTATTCTTTCAAGGTATGTAATTGATCTCACCCTTATTGGATATATTTGGCAAATCGAACATATGCAAGTTATCACTCTCGAATTCTCATTTACCTGTGGAAAAAAAGTTACTAGTGTTATCTTATCAGTAATGACCGAGCAAATTTGTCCCTTGTAGTGCTTTACTGAATGTGGGGCGCAAAGACGAGTCAATGGAGTACTTGCAGAAGGCCGTTGCATATAATCCTGCCTACAGTGTTTATATTGAAAGCTTGGAAAATGATTCAAAGGATTTCGCGGGTGATCTAGCTAACAGCAGGAGAGATTTCTGAGTGAGTGTCATTCTTTCTTTTGCATTTAGTTACGCAGAAACATATTTGGTCCAATTCTTTTAGTTACGCAGAAACATTCTTTCTCAGCTAATGGTAATAATACCCCCTCTGTGAAGAGGGGTTTATTAGATGCTACCCCAGTGAAATACACCGGGTGAGAACTCACCATACAAAATTAAACATCACCACCCACACGTGTGTGTTTTTAGGTGCAAAACCACCCGGTGTATTTCACAGTAGCGTCTACATTATACAAGGCCAGAATCAGGCTTGCACTATAATTAGGAACAGCCCAACGACAAGGCCTATAAGGCAGGCCTTGGGCCTCCAAAAGCCCAAATTCTTACGATAAAGTTAATGATGTGGCTTCGGAGAAACGAGCAGTTATAAATTCATCTATACGAGTTTATTTGATATTTATCTAAATAAATTATGAAAATAATTATTTTATACGTATATTTAGTATTTAAAAAAATAATAAAAGAAGTCGCATTTTTTTATCTTTCTCTTGGAACATGTCTATGTAGCAAGTACATTGAGATTTGAGAATATATATATGATGATAATTGGTGTGCAAGGGTAGAAGTAATGGTGGAATAAGAAGCATGAAATGTGAATGAGCATAAATTGTGGAATCTGAATAATGTGAATGTGTGTTAGCTGCAAACGAACGGTTCCACGAGTATGGAGTTTCCATGTTTAGCTCGACCGGAGTCTGGATAAGCATGCTCTTTGACCATACTTGTAAGTTAAAACTAAACCTTTTTCTTTAGATTGCTTATGGTTTTTGTTTAATATAAGATAAAAACAGATTATTAATAATGAAGTTTTAAGATTCTAATAAATTGCTGAACATATGATATAACTCTTACAGCTGTAGTATGTTGTGCATATGCAATAATTACTGAATTGGTTTATTGGAAACAAAATGAAAGATGTAGAGAATGCTTAATTATCTAGACAAACAAACAAACAAATTTATAATTCATGTGTACATATTCAGCAGTTTAAAATATTCAGAGCAGCATGATGATTAAAACAAAACAAGAAACAACCCACCGACCCTTTTTCCAAGATAGCTAATAATAATAATAACGTGGTTAACTAAAGTAAGGTAGATATGTCACAAGTTTTAATTAATTATTTTCATCCTTCACTCCCCCCATCATAATATCAACATATCATCAGTCATCACCACCACTTTATCCCATCCCATGCATATAAATTTTGTACCATAATTCATAAATTATTTTATATATTTCTTTTATTTAATTAATTATTGGACCAAAACAAAATAAATATCACCACAACATGAATAGTATATTATTAATAGTTTACGGTAACGAATTTATTTGATCCCTCACAGTACGTACGTAGTAAATAGTGTGGAAGTCACTCTCTCACACACACACACCAATTCTGTGTCCAACAACCGAATGACGTTGCGTGGTCTCCCTTAATCGGCCAGTACTCATCATCACCTCTTAATTTACGACACGTGTCCATTGCTATATATTTGCATCAGGTGTAGTAAAAGGTGTGTGGTGGTTGATGATGGACCGTCTGTGATTTTGACACGTAGTGGTTTTTCACTGTAGGGGGCCGGGTGGGGTTGCAGAGTAAAGATTGTTTGGAATTTCACGCAATTAATCTCCACCGGTGGTGATTTACGATTCAGCCGATTCCACCCATCATTTTCATTTGATCATATTTATTTCTTCTTCAATTTTGGTTTTTGAATTATTGTACTATGCAGTTAACTTTAGTCCATACAAATCACAATTCATTGCAACACTTGTTGAGTCTCAAATACAATTCTAAATTTCTTTTTATTGATTTTTTACAACTACTTCAAAATAATTTATTAACCTCACAGTAATTAGAATGATGACAAAGTTGGAACATGGGGAAACATGGTATAAAATATATGAAGGTCAATTTGTGCCACGTGTACTCCACTCCAATTCATGGTATACATACATATATTTCGTTTTACACCTGCCCCTTTGGATATTAATTTTCGAATTTAGACCCCCAAAAAAAATATATATGTTGCAAAATAATAATGTGCAAACAAGTAAAGGGGCATGGGTGCAAAATATGGAAAGTGACGTAGAGTGGTTCGAGGGGAACGAGGTTTTTGTGGACAGGGATTGGTACACATAAAGATTTTTTTTTTTAATTGTATGATTGTGTTTGTGAGAGAGAAAGGTAAAATGAAAATAAAGAAATATTATACACTTGTTTGTATATGTGTATGTGGTGTTTTTTCTACTTCAATTTCATTCCACATATTCAAAATTCGTAATTATATTTATTCCAATTTCATTTCACACACACAATAAACACTCGTCTCTCACAACATATATATATACATATACTTTTTTCAGAGAAATATGAGTTGTATTTTACAGGTGCGTGTGTGCTTTTTGTTAATTAACAATTCTATTCATTTCTCACCGCCGATCTCTCTCTCTCTCTCTCTCTCTCTCTCTCTATAATCCATTCATTTCTTTAGTTTCTCTCTCTAAAATCCTTCCTTTTTTTTTCTTCACTATAACCACTTTGTAATCTGAATCTCCTTCTCTCTCTCTCTCTCACATACAACACACACTGAAGGTGTGCTTGATCGGCGATTTATATTAATCCTCTAGAAAAATTTAAACGTACCAGAAAAAAAAAAGAGATCGAAAATTTTGTATAGGCTAGACGATGATAATGAGACGACACTGTGAGCTGTGCAGTGGTGAAGCCGCCGTCTTTTGCTCCGCCGACAACGCACATCTCTGCTGGAGCTGCGACGCACGAGTTCACTCTGCCAACTTCCTCGTGGCTCGACATGTTCGCCAGTTTCTCTGCTCCGCCTGCAATAATCTAACCGGCCATTCGATCTCCGGCGTAGGTTCTGACCTTGTTCCGGCGACCTGCTCCTCGTGCCCTACGGCTGATGACGTCAGCTCACTCTCCTCCGATAATTCCTCGGTTTGCATCTCCAGCACCACATCTCCGGCTAAGAAATTATATTGCGGCGGTGGTGGTCAAAGTGTTGACTCTTCGTCTTCTTCGGTGACGTCGGAGCGGGAGCGAAAATCGCGGGTGGATATTTTTGAAGCCGAGGGCGTTTTCGTCAACTGGTATGGCAAGCTGGGGGTCGGTGATGACGTGGCAGTACGGATGGCCTCGAGAGCTATGAGGGTGTTTTTGGGTCGGTTGACGGTTTTACCATTCCGCATTTGCTTGGCGGCTTCGGTGTGGCATGGTTTGAGATTCGGCTCGGTGCAGACATGGCAGGTGCTGAAACGGCTCGAGGAGATTTCCGGTGCGCCGGCTAAGATTATATTAGCTGCGGCTTCGAAGCTTGAGCGTGCTGTAAAAGTGCAGCGCAGGCGCCGCCTTGAGCTGGAAGAGGGATGGGCTGAGTGCTAGCTAGTTTGGGCTTTGATTAATTAAAAAGTTGTTAACTTTGTTTATTTTTCTGGCCCATTTTCCTCTTTAGATTTAATATTAATATAATGTTTTTAATTAGGATTGCAAGTATTAGAGATGCTAAATATGATTTCAAATAATTATAATATTATTATTATTAAAGTAATATAAATAATAATGACACGCATGCAGTAGACAAATAAGTTGTTTAATGGACATGAAATTGTGGTGCAAAATGCAGTATATAACATATATAGAGAGAGAGAGAGAATAAAAATGAGTGGTCTCTCGTGTAAAGTATTAATTCAATAATTCGATATGTGATTTGAAGATTATTTGGTTTGCTTCCACACACACACTGACACAAATTGTTTAAATCTGTGGTGTATATTTATAAACTATATGATGCATTTCATATTAGCCACGTATCGTATATATGATGTTTAATTCATTCGTTACAGATCTCTAGTCCACACACACATATACACAGTTTTAGCGTGTGTGTTTTTTTGGTAATGAATGAACCCGCACCTAATCATATATAAATGCACTGATTAAATCTATACTTTTGTATAATAACTTACAAATCATACGAGAGATGTTTGTGTGTTTTGTGTGATTAGTTTAGGATGCTTAAAGTTGGACTTAAGTATGTAATGAGAGATGTTTCATTCCTATCTGTTGATGATGTGTGAAATTACCATTATGTCCTTCCTTTTTAACTATTGATTATGATCGTAATTAGTAGGAATTTATATTCACAAAGATATATGATAACAACAATATTAATGTAGATTAATTGTAATAATATCAATTACATAAAGGATTTGAAAACATATATTTTATATTGTGTACAATTACAATAGTTAATGGACCTTGTACACAAAAATGCACTCAATTTATTTTGTCAAGGTTGATTAATAAATGGGCTAATAAGGCAAAGGCCCAGATTAAAATTTGGGCCAATGCGGCAAAGGCCTGATTATAAAATGGGCCAATGGGGGCAAAGGCCCAGATTGATGTTCAAATCAGCGTAAACCTTGTTTCAGAAGCCGAATAACGAACAGAAATTCGCTTCTCTCTACCGTCGTCTTGTCCATGGAAGCTCTTTCCGGCTCCGGTTTGCAAATTCAGAGATTGCCAGAGACTTCCTGGGGAATTCATTGTTCCAAAATCAGCAGAAAACACCTCCCTTCGTTAAAAATCAATCCGAGTTCGGCCAAAACGCCGTCGTTGCGATGTGCCTCTCGAGTCTCGGCGCTCGCCCGGGAAGTATCAGACGACGGCAGCGGCGAAGAGGATACCCGGATGGATAACGATAATGGTGTCTTGGGCTTTGTACCCGAAGAATCTCTCCCTTTGTCTCAGGTAAATGTTTTAAAATAAAGGTTCCCTCCTCATTGTTTTATTTTTCTGTTTATTGGACATTCAAAGTTTTTTTTTTTTGTTTAATTTCTATGATTTTTGGGAGCTAAAAATTATTCTTAAAAGTTCCTTCGTTTTTAGGTTTATACAGATTAGTAAGATGTCATGGATTTCCAAAAGAAGCTGTTTCGGGGATCCAATATCACATTTATATTGAAAATATATCCTCAGTCCGTAAGCATGAAAAATAAGTCAGGAAAACTCATGTTTTTGGTGACATCAAATTCATCATTGGGATTCAAACCTATAAAATATTAATTCATATCCAAACCATTGATTTTACTCCTTACATTCATGCATGCCAGCATAATGTAAATCCATTTACGATGCTCAAAAATTAACATAAAAAATGTTATATGTTGCCTAATTGTTTCTTATGTTGGGAGGATCTTTGTTCTGGTCTCGTATTACAGAAATTGGTTTAGTTGTACTCATATCCCCTGCCATGATAAGTTTAGACATCTCTGTTTATGATATAGTCCGTCAATGGATATTTCAAATGGATTGTTCGGCTTTGTTGTGATGGCCTCTCTCATATCCTGAAGGGTAATAATTTCGATCTCAACCAAAGTATCGAAAAGGATATAAATTTGACGACACCCCCTCTTATGGTCTCATATGGAAGCACATCTGGCGGAGGTGGTACTAGAGCTGGGCTTTTCCGAACACCTATATCTGGAGGAGTACAAAGTGCAACCTCTGCCCACGGTTTACCTAGACCAGCATTAGCAGTTCGGAATTTAATGGAGCAGGTAAACCTTTTTTCTAATGAATTATATGCATTTTTCTTCAAGGTAGCTATGCTGTTAATAACTTTTTAAAGCAGCTTTTAATATGTTTTTTGCCATTTTCTTGTTGCATTTGAATGAGGAAAGGCTAGATTTGCTCACCTGTGTACTGTGATGTCTCGCATGCATCACCGCCGAGAAGGTTATCCGTTTGGTTCACTCGTAGATTTTGCACCAGATTCAATGGGACGTACGTTCATTTCCCCCCTCTTATGGCTATGACAGTGTGTCTAATTGGCTTTTGTTGTCTTCCGTTTTAATCAGAATGCTAATCTATCTACTGTTATATATTTTTTACAGAAGGTTGAAAATTTCTTCGTGGTTGATAGAAACTTAAATAGTTCCTTAACGATGTTTTTGGCATTGAGAATGTTTTCTTTCCTTCAAAATTTTCCATGGACAATTATCAATCGTCAACTTAGTTTTGGATAGAACCATTTTCTAAATGAAGTCTCAGTGGTCCATTATGTGCATTTTATGAGATGCTCCTTCGAAGGAAAGAATTTTCTAAAAGAAATATCTTTGATCTTTCACGAATGTTTTACTTTGAAGACAATTTTGTTAACTGTTTTTGTTCCAGTTAAATGTCTTACATCTACTTCTAAACCCTAAAAAAGGATGGATGGTTTTTAGAAAAAAACAGTTTTCGTAACCATTAAATGATTCCAAGGTCTTGAAATTGTGAAGGATATACTGCTTTTTGTCTTCACAAATCGACTTACTAGTGTGCAAATAAAACCTGTGTTTCGGTTTTGACATTTTCTTTTTTGCAGATCCAATATTTTCATTCTCCCCACTGGCTATACACACTAGGAACTTACTAGCTAATCCAAGATGCACGCTAGTTGTACAGGTTAGCAGTATATTATCAGAGTTCCTCAGTAATGCCATCATCACTGTTTATGCTGCACTTTTTTCATCTGATTTATAAAGATCTGTAAATTTGTTAGATACCTGGATGGAGTGGCTTATCAAATGCTCGTGTGACAATATTTGGCGATGTCTACCCCCTCCCAGAAGACCAGCAGGTGACTACCTTCTTCAGCCAATGCTGTTTAATTAGTAAATAGTCCTAACCACATGTCTGGCAATGAAAATCCTGTTTTGTGGTTTACCTTCTTTTGCATTATAAAATCAAAGTAAATGTTCGTTTTTTAAGTTTCCACGATGTCGTTGTAGTTTCCCTTCCGAGTTCAAAACATTTGTCTCATAAATATCACTTAGAACTTTAGATTCTCCATATTTCTTACAACGATTATTATGTTTAATTCCATTGCCAGGAATGGGCTCATAAACAATACATAGCAAAACACCAACAAGGACCTTCTCAGCAGTGGGGGAATTTCTATTACTTCCGGATGCAGAACATAAGGTTAGCTCTTTTATGTCATACTGTTTTTCTTTATCAGTACGTTAAGAAGATATAATACAGAGACGAGTGTTCAACATTCATGAATACAACAATTATCTGTCATGGCAGTGATATATATTTCATTGGAGGCTTTGGAACTGTTGCATGGGTTGATGTTAAAGAGTATGAAACCCTTCAACCCGATAAGATTGCTGTTGATGGGGGCGAACAAAATCTCAAGGTATGCCTTGTTCTTAATAAATTGGTCATGTCAACCCAATGACGGGGATATAATTTTTTATGTATTTGTTTTATAGGAACTAAATGCAATATTTTCAAAACCACTAAAAGAGCTTTTGTCAAAAGAAGCTGAGGTAGACGATGCTGCTCTTATATCAATAGACAGTAGGGGTATCGATATTCGTGTCCGTCAAGGCGCCCAGGTCCTCTACATTACATGTCATAGTGTTCTGAATCTGCCATTATGTTTTTTCGAAGCTAATATTTCATTTCGTTTTTTGCAGTTTAATGTTCAGAGAATATCATTTGAAGATGGACATAGTGTAGAAACACTCGAGGAAGCGAAGAAAGCACTTTGGAGAGTGTTGGATAAAGGTCGAATACCCAATCTGCAAAAGTAATTGACATAATATTATGTGTTTGCTCTCTTCCATCCCATGTTGTTTGTCTTAGAAACTAAGCTGTAATATTTTCAAAGTGAGTGACTGACTGACTGTGTTTCTACTCTGTAGTATTATTAGTAGTGTCTTAATAATTTATGACCCACCCAAGTCAGGATAATTTGATTATAAGCTTTGGCTGTGTTTGTCTGATACTAGCTATATAACTCATTTCTTTTGTACAGACTTTGCTTAATTATATTTGGAGTTTAAAAATCAAAATAATTGTTGAGTTTTGTTTTTGACAATTCAAAAGGCGTGTGGGAGAAAAGTCTTTGGGCATAAAAATGTCCGAAATCATATGATATCTATCTTGTAAGATTTTATACCTAATAATCATCAACTTATTAAATGGAATATACAATAAATATCATGGCTACACAAAAAGAGACCAAATATTTAGTACCAGAGGAATATATTTATATCGAGACTGAAGACAATATTGTATTATATTATATTATATATTATACATCAACTTGGATTAAACCTGATTGGATGCTTAAATATTTTCTTCTGACCTGACCTTTTTTTTGAATGTAAATGGAAAACCCATCTTCTTCTTCTTCTTCTTTAGATAATGGTAACACCCAATAGATACCAAAAAATGTTTGGAAAAAAAAACAAAATTGTCATACTCGAAGCTTAGTACGAGAGCTTTAATGGTGGGGTCACAGACGAAGCTCAATATTCATCCATGGCTGTCGTATCCAATGTATGATACATATCTATAGGGGCCGGCCATCAGTTAAAAAAAAAAAAACATGAGCAGTGAAAATCAAGCAACAAGAGAAGCAAATCAAGAATTCATCTCTAAAAAACAGAGGCTCTTCTCTCCCATGGCGGAAACAAGCAGCAATGGATCAGCAGCAGCAGCATCAGTGACGTTGATACCGGAAGACCATCTATTCTCGATCTTGCTGCTCTTACCGGTGGAATCTATACTCTGCTTCGCGATGACCTGTAAAAAGTTGAAGTCTTTGGCATATTCAGATTCGCTGTGGGAATCTATCTGCAAGCGTGATTGGGGCCATATTCCTGTCGATTCCCTAAAGGGCTCCAATCGCCTGCATCAGTTTCCATGGAAGAAGTTGTACCACCAGGTTTACCTCTTGGACTCTGTCTTCTGCACTAGACTCTTGTCCCACAAAAACCCAGATGCTGTTCTTGAGATTCTCCCTTGCCCTAGGGCTTCCCACTCCCTCAATTTAGTTTCTGGATGCTTGGTTCTCTTTGGTGGTGGCTGTGAAGGAGGTCAGCCCTTTTTTTTTTTTTTTTTGGATGTTTTCTTGATTTTTTGCTCCATGATTCTTGGATTAATGATAATACCTGTTTTTTTTTTTGTGGGTTTTACAGTTTGTTTGATCAAGTGCAAATATGTTGTCTCTCAGTGTTCATTTCTTACAAACTCTTCATGTTGTAGTATTGCTACTAGCTAGCATTTGAAGTGTTCAAGATTAGTTTCTGTGGAAACATTAACTGGTTTTAAGGATTACCTTCTGCTCTATTTTAAGTGTTCATGAATCTTGAAACATAGAGCCTCTCCCCATAGAAAACAATGTATACATATTACATTGTCTGAATTTTTTTCTGTTTTTATCCCAATCAGGCAGGCACTGTGATGACACATGGGTAGCATACATAGGCAATGATTTCAAGCGAAAACTAAACTGGCAGAAGATCGCTTCAGGCATTCCAAGTGGTAGGTTCGGCCATTCCTGCATAGTCATCAACGATTCCCTCATCCTCTTCGGAGGTATCAACGACCACGGCGCCCGCCAAAATGACACCTGGATCGGCCGACTCACCCTCCACGACAGATCCGGCAGCATCACACTCTCCTGGCGGCTGCTCGACATCACCTCCACCGCACCGCCGCCGAGAGGGGCCCACGCCTGTTGCTCCTTAAACAACAAGAGAATGGTCATCCACGGCGGCATAGGACTGTCCGGTCTCAGACTAGGTGACACCTGGATCCTTAATCTTTCAGAAGATTTATGTTTCGGGAGGTGGGCCCAGGTTGTTGTCGATCAGAACTGCCCTCCGTCTCGATCTGGCCACACGCTGACTCATATTGGGGGAGAACAGACGATCTTGTTTGGAGGGAGGGGGGTGGGGTATGAGGTGTTGCACGATGTATGGCTACTCGATGGGGCTACATCATCTGATGAAGAAGGGAATTGGAGATGGAGGCAAGTGTTGTTTGAGCTGCATAGTGTGCCTCGGGGTTTTGATCTGCCGCGAGTGGGCCACTCGGCAAGCCTTATCATTGGGCGTCGGTTGCTTATATATGGAGGGGAAGATTCGAATAGGCGGAGGAAGGATGATTTTTGGGTGTTGGATATTGGTTCGATGGTAAACGGAGTGTATAGGAAAATGTGGAGAAGGGTGGAATCGGAAGGGGAGAGACCTAATTGTAGATCATTTCATGGAGGGTGTGTGGATGATTCCGGAAGGTTCTTGTATGTACACGGTGGAATGGTGGATGGAGTGATTCAGCCGAGTGATCCGTCAGGTTTGAGGTTTGATGGGGAGAGTTTTGTTGTGGAGGTTGTGGTGCTGCAGCAGCCTTAGAAGAGATCACAACTTGTCTTTCTTTTAAATCAGAGACTGTAAATAGTTGAAGAATTACTGCAAATTTGGTGAAAGATGGTAAATAAAATCTGTAGCCTCTCTTATTTATGATTCTTGGTATTTTGTTTTTGAGGTAGGATTAAGTATTGGATTAGTCATTTGTAACATTTTTTTATGAATTAGTGAAGCTGTTGATGCTGTTTTGTAACATAAAAGATAACTCTTCTGTGTTTTGCTTCCTGATATAAAACAAACCAACAAAAAATATATATATATATATATATATATATATATATATATATATATATCTGTATCAATCATCTACAAATAGAGAAATTAAAGGAAAAAAAAGAATTATGGGCCATTTTGAATTGCTTACAGTCTATCTTTTGTTGTGTTGACAGAGTACATATAACAACTAAATCTATCAAAAAATAAAACCAAAAAGAAAAGACAAAAAAAAGGAATGTGATTATAAGATAAGCTTAGTTCTCCACATCTCTCCAAGGACTTTCTTTGGGGCAGGATCATCAGGCCCTCTGTCTCGTTGACCCGACGTAAAATACAACATTCCGTTCCAAAACCCAACTAGTGTCGTTTTTACACGGTAAGGGAGCTTTCCAATCACCGACCATTTCTGTTATTATAGTTCACATTTGGAGAATCAGACTTTTATTTAAGTAAGATTGAAAAATCAGAAAATATAATATATTTGGAGAATGTAGAAGAAATACCAGAGTGTCGAAATTAAACTGGAAGATTTCTCCAACTAAAGTCATCTTTTTGGTTACAGGATGCTTATCAGTGGTACCTCCAACAATGACTAGTGAATTATTAACAATTGCCCAAGCAAACTCGATATGTGAATCGGGCTTTGGCATTGGAGGTAGCATTTTCCACTTCATGTTACCGTCTAGCATGTACACATCATCGTATACTACCTGCACAAAATAATATACAAGGACATCAGTGTAATGATTTATACTAACATCATCCAGATCAATTAATGAACTTATAATTGGACTACCTCGTTGCGGCGAGAGCATTTAAAAATCGGAGATCCAGGTTTAGCCATGAAATCACCTTCTTGACCACCAATTACGTACAAATGGTCATTGAACACAACACAAGCCCTACATACAATAATATACATACATGCTCAATAAATAAAATCGTTAAATCGAGACCGAGAAACAGAATCAGATAAATTCAAAACCTGTGGGGTCCGCCACGAGGAATGGGAACTTCAGATCGCCATTCGTTTTCTAAAGCTTTGCCATCTTTGACAGCAATGCTCCAATGCTCTAACGCAGGCGTGTGCCTGTTCTCTTTGCTGCCACCCATTACATGCAGCCTCCCTCTCCAAAGTTGCGTGGCAGGTGCATACCTAAACGTACCATATTAATAACTTCCGTTTTGGTATATACCTATATAATCTAAGCAACTTTTTTCTCCCTCGTATATAAAACAAATGGATTGTACGCTTCTATTTGAGTACAGGGTTACACTTAGTAGCTATTACCTTGGGACTGGTAAAGGTGGCATGTCGCGCCATTGCTTTGTTTCTGTGTCGAGTACGAACGTGTGTGCCGTAGGGCCCCTACATTGAGGACCGTATTGTCCAGTCACCACATAAATGTATCTTCCATCTGTTACCATTCCTAAATGTGAATGCGCCATTTCTTTCGGCATGTCGAACCTTCCTCCCCAAGTGTCATCAGTGAAATTGTATATATCAACGTGTGAATGTACCTTCAAAGATACAAAACAACCAATGAACATTACTTTTCGCTCACATACACTCATGGGAAGACATAAATGGAACGGAAACATAGACGCATAGACGAAATGCTCATTCAATCAGCAAAAAAAACTCACATAATCAATGGTTCCATAACCAGCAAATACAAAAAGAAGATCCTTGATTTGTATTGCAGCACCATCAAGACGAGGCACTGGTGCCGTTTCCATCTTCTCCCATATCAATTGAGGGGCTTCCAAATCAGCAAAAGTTGCCGATAAGATCCTCCCCGAGGCATTATCCTTCTTAGGTATCTCCTGTCACAGATCATAATAATAATATCCAATATTTCAGTAATTAGGAAGGAAGCCAAACGAAGTTTCGATGATCACTTATATTAGAAGAATCAGATTGAACAACCACGGAATGAAATACAATAATACATCACTAATAAAAAAAAAAAAAGGAAGCATGGATTTCAGGATCAGATCAATTGAGCAGGCATTATGGGCAAGTGGAGTTGCAATTGTAAAGGGGCAAGAAAAGTGAATAGAAATGAGTGAATTACAGCAGCGTACCTTGATTGGAGGAGTGTGTAAGGGTAAGGTGGTGGTATTGGTGTGAACGGAGGAGGGGCGGGGAACAACGAAATTGTGGTCGGGATTTCGGAGAGCCCAATTGGAGGGAGAGGAAGAAGAAGAGGAAGCCCAGAGTAGATCTACAATCAGAAAAAGCCCTAAAAGACCGACCAATAAAAACACAAACTTGGTGGTTTTAAGCTTTCCTGCAGCTGACCTACCCATCTCTCGCCGCCGCATTCACCATTCAGAGAGAGAGAGAGAGAGAGAGAGAGAGAATACACTTATCACTTATGGCGGTTCTGCAACTGTAATTATATAATTTTAATAATTGGATGTGATTGTGAATTTAGAGAGAGAGAGAGACAGAGGATCTGGTTCTTTAATTAGTGTATCATGTTACTTTGTGATTCTTTATATATATAATTTATTAATTAATTAATATTACTCTATTAGTGAATAATCATTAATTTGTGCTTGGTTGAACAAATCGATCCAATGCATATTAATATGCAGCACATGTTAATGAACAAGTAATTAAAAAAAAAAAAAAACTGTTCTTGAACTGAAAACATGTAAAAGTATTTCCATAGTCGTCAACAAACAAAGCTTTACCAATTTACCAAGACTCCAAGAAATAAACAAATACACAAACAAACAAACCTAAGAATATACATGAACAGCCAAAACACCTACTAAGCAAGCTGTGGCTTGTCTTGTCGCAAAAAACCCCGTCCCGATTGTTTATATGCCTATTTGTTTAAAGAAACTAGACTGGTATAACATCGACCTTTGATGAATCTTCGCACCTCAACACGATACCGTCAAAGCTACTAGGAAATATACATTGACTCCACTGACACCCTGTTGTGAATGCCTCTCCCGGTGGAACTATCATTAGCACGTTTTCGTTCCTCTGTACCACCCCCATCACACTTACCGTGCTCCCTTCCTTTATATACCTACCATCACCCACCAAAACATATATACATACCATCATCACTAATAAGATGAATGTCCATATATATATAAAAGAAAAAGTGGGAGTTGCAAAGATTACGACTTTACCCTTCTTTTAATCGCATCGGACGATCATCGACTGATAGGTTCCTCTCTCCTAGCCAGCGGATAAGTTCTGGAGATGATTCGTTTTTTAGTGGATCAACATCAATGGCTACAGTTTCATCCACGTACGGAATCACACGTGCACCATAGCCAGCTTTGACCAATGCTCTCAGCCCAGACTGGAAATCCGATATGTAAAAGTCCACAACATGCTTCTGCGTTTTACAGACACGGAATTTTCAGTAAATTAGCTTCAAATGAATCATACTATCTAGTTAGAACTATATATATACCTCTGAAGATCTAAGCCCCCATGTGAAACGTCGGTGTGTAGGAGTTGCAGCCTTGGAACCCCATGCCCTGTACTCGAACAAATTTGTGCAAGTGTACACGCATCTTGGAACCTTCTGGAAGGATGATTTTAGTGGAACATTTCCACACGTAACCACCTTCCCAATATAACAATCAACCATCAGTACAAATTAAAAAAATATATTATAATTAAGAACACGGCCATATTATATATAGTTGCATACCCCAGAAACTTTGACGTATTGCCCGTTTTTAGCAGTTCTCAGTTCCGAATCTGGATAACTTGTAATGTAGCCAACGACAGCTTTTCTCCCCCAACAAGAATTCCACACGAACAGAGCAGCAACAATGCAAAACAGAACAGTAACAACAACGAGAAGAACAGCATTGCGAACTGCTCCCAGAATAAAACCACCCGCAATAAACCCCATCACGAAAAGCATAATAACCGCCCACAGTATAGTTTTCGGGAGGTTCCTCTTAAACGAATACTCATCATCTTGACCAAGAGTCGTCACAGCCTGATTGTTGCTAACTGAGGAAGAACCATGTAATTTCATCGACCCGCTCGAATCCAAAGGTCCGGATACCTTTCGTGGGGCTCCAGATGAGTTAAGTGGGCCAGATGAAATGGGTCCAGATGTAATGAGACCTGTTGTTGGAAGAACCGGCGGCAGAGGACCCGAGTTTTGGCGGGTTACCGGGGTTACTCCACCAGATTGTGGGCCAGAGGATCTTTTGATAGGCTCCCCGTGCTTATTCAGTGGACCAGAATTTGATTTTTTCATAGACGAAGAACCAGAAACACCAAAGGATGATATGGGGCCTGACGTAGAGTAGCTCGATCTAGCTGCAGCACTAGTGATTGGTCCAGATTTTCTTGATTTGGAGCCATCTACAGGAATGTCAAACATTTTTCCGAGCTCGCCAGATTTTTTTATGTCGCCGCCTGTGTAAGGCATGGCGGCTGATGTCATGGTTGGTGTTCTCTCTTTCGGCTGTTCTGGGCGGCCAGATACATAGAGGCCGCTGCTCAGCTGATGAGATGGGAATCGAGACCCCATTTTAGGTTTTGATTATCAAGAAGGTGAGTGGTTTTTCGGGTGATGATTCAGGTCTCTGGAGAAAAATAAATGAACTTGGTGAATAAACGAGTTTCTTGAGGATTGAATAAAAAATGAATCTTTTATAGTAACTAATTGATATTACAGTCGTCGAAGGAATGACTGACAAACACACGTGTAAATAAAGAATAATACGACCATTCATGGTTTTGATATGTTGCCTGATAAGCCGTTTGCTTTGCTAAACAACAAAAGGTCAGTGCGGAGAATTATATAAATACAGTTACGAATGCAACATTAAGGACGGAAAAAACAAAATAGAGACAGACGTAACGAACTTCAACAAATGACGTCAAGGAAAGCAATCCAACTATTAGTTACCGCCTATAACTTCACCGACTTTTTTTAAGGTGCCCATGAGGCATAAACACGTGGAAGAAAGGGAGCCGTCAAACAAGATGTACAGACAGCACGTAAAAAATATAATCTTTGTCGGCACAACATGATCAATGTTCCAACTTCTGAAAACATTATAAGTTAATGGATGCCGCACAAAAACTGTAACCGATTGTCTCGGATAAATTTCTTTTTCACATTATCACCGGAAAGCAAAAGCAATAGGGGTTCGTTCCAGATTACACTAAAAGTACACCATAATAATAGTTTTTTTCAAAGAACTTTCTTTTTTTGCATGACAGCATAGACATTCAGGAAACTCACAGCTGCAAATTAGACAAAGTTATTATGACTATCAAATGGATTTGAAAAACAATTTGAGTTGTAGCGGATTTACAGACTCGGAGCTTGGCAATCGATAGAGAAAGAGATAAGATGAGATTTAACGTCCATTTATATGATCAAAAGCATGTCCATAGAATGAGCAAGTAGAGTAGTGTAACCACACACACACACCATAGCTCTGATAAAACTGTGTGCAATAAGTTGATGCATTAAAGCAGAATCTTCCAAAAAATGGAAGTGATTCAATAAATACAAGAGACAAATCTTAGTAAGCTACACATGTGGATGCGTTCAGGCGGTACACAAACAATATTATTTTTTTCATATACATCCATTTTCAGTTTTGAGTGATCCACAAAGGACAAAACTTTAAGCCAAATTACCGGAAAACAAGGAATGGAAATTTACATGAAATTTCCACACAAACCCTCGCCGGGAACCAGTCGATTATCTCACTCGAAATAGTTAAATCTAAGAAAAAGGAGGCCAACTAAACATCAAAGAACAAAAGAAAATGCCTAAATTTCAGATAAAGTCACAAGGAAAACACATTTGTATAACTGAATTTGGACTATCCCTGCTTAAATCAATTAAACACAGTACATACCCCCACTTCACCGTTTCAAGCAATTAAACAAAACAAAAACAAAAAGATTCCGAAAAGACAACGCAATTTAACAGCAGCAAATGAAATGAGTTTGGATTCAAAATTTGGTATTTGGAAATTTTGATAGTAAAATCCCATTTGAACAAACTCTCCTACATTAATTTACTAATTTCAAACACTTAAAATAGAATTAAAAAAAATGTAAATCCTGCCTGTCAAACACATTCAACGAAACCAAAAATAGAAAACAAAAATTAATAAAAAAAGAAATATAGTTCTTGGAAGCAAAAAGTAGAGAAGAAAGAAGCAGTACCTGAAGATGACAGCAGCAAAAGATAGGGGTACATGTAATGTAATGGTGTATGAAAATCTGCAAATACGAAAAAGATAACAAGAGGGTCGTTGTTACATGGAATTCTGGTGCGATCCCATCACCAAACCATCAAAATTTGTACTCTAAAATGCTTAAAAATTGAGTCTTGAGACTTGCGATAGCCGCAACGACCGGTGGGTTGTCTGTCTGCCTGTCTGTCTCCTGTAACATCCAAACACAGATTATTACAGCAGGAAAAATATATACTTCTCTCTACTGTTAAGAATATAAGATTTTTTCTTTTCGCAAATACTGTTGGTTATAGTGACAGCAATTATAAATTATTGCAGCACATTAATTAATTTCTAATTTCTAGAGAGAGAATTGTGAATGCGAAAGAAAAAAAGAAAAACAAAAAACACCTTCCACTTTCTCGGCACACTCTGGTCTGCTCTCTTCACTCCTTCACTGTGGGTTTAGTTTTATATTTAGTTTTTAGTATATTTTATTTTGGTACATTAACTTTTATATTGTTATCATTTTGACACATGAAGTTTTAAAAATTACTTGTTGAGTGTTAACCAATACGAACAAAACACTGCTGAATATATTTATTCTATTATATAAAATTATATATTTTTTCTTTTATATAATTATTAATATTAATTTTTTTTAGTACTGGTGTCTCGTTACTAGTCACATGTCACACGTAATATGTTTATATGAACATATACAACTATTTCTAGTACAACAACATTTTCTTTTATCTCGAACTTCTTTGAAGAATGGGATGTTGTACTTTTAGTGATCAATCTTGAACTATCAAGTCATAAATCATAATCGTCTCCGACTCATATTACTCGAAATAAATATATTCACAATAAATGTTAGGATCCGAACGAATCCCTAATCATGGCATACACAATTACTTGGTACAAAAGTGAAAATGGACTTCAATCATTCTTATTACTCTAGAATATAAGGTTCGAACATTTAATCTTTAAAATCGTATAGGTGGAAATTAGTTTCTTACCATTATGATCCACATGAACCAATTCTTGATATAGCCTTTTATGTATCGTATCATCTCATGAATATGAGTTGAAATACATGGATATACCCACTTCGAGTCCAAATAGATTTGTCATTTGTACGTTGAACCCCTTATCGAATATGATTATCATCGTCCTACTTACGAATTAGTCATAACTCATAAGCTCTTATTTTCATATTTGACATTCCTTTACAAACTTTGAATACGCTTTTTGGAAGAAAGTAGGTTACATGCAATTTTTCATCTTGAACCGTAATAACAATCTAATCTTTCAAATTCTTTATTTTACTTAAATAATTATTTATAAATATGTTTTCCATGCGAACTTAAATAGGATAACTGTAATGAGCAATAAAAATATGGTTGAATTTGAGATATAATAATGGTGGTAAAGGGATATGAAATGCAAAGTAGAAATGAAGATTTGAGGCAATACAATGATTTTGTTTTAATTACTTTGCTTTAAAGGTTTTGGAGATATCCTCTCTCCTAATGATTTTGGTTAGTTCCTTTGCTTATAAGCATTTAAATTTTATTCTTTTTCTCTTTTTCATTTTTTTGCATAAAAATAACCGGACTTCACTTGCCTATTTAAGAAAGTGTATTTATTATAGTCTTTATGAGCAAGCAATTAGGCATTTAATATCTAAATAATCGGAACCGTTGATTGCTGATATATCCATGCGTAACAAACTAATTATGATATATGTAATTCTTTGTTTTGCACCCATCCATACAATGTATCGCACTAAATTTATTTTGGTGATTGTCTATGCTACATATGAACACATGAACTTGAACAAATAAGTCACACCATACACGTGTATAAATCGATACATAATTTACACACAACATGTGACTATGTAAATCAAATGCGGAAAACTAGACGGTGCACTAAGCAAAACTTCAATGTATAGGAAGGAAGTTATGCAATCATGTCTTGTGGCCCCATTTAGTTATCATACAGTCATGCAATATGTTTTATATAAACAATGGCATAGTTCTGTACTCACTATGCGTAAAAAGACTACTTTTCGACCTCCAGAAACCAAAGTTGCGCAAGTAAACAGGTAAAGGCAAGAAGTTAACCGATTAAAGAAACAAAGCTCAAAAATAGTGAAGCAAATTCCAACACTGATAGTACAATGATTAACAGCATTATGATGTTTTAGACAGCGAGATTCGCTCAAAGTTTATTCGCTCTTTCCCAGCATTTATATTTTGAAGAATCCAATAGAACACATAAAATGAAACAAACCAACCAAGAATCGCCCATGCATTTCGTTGAAGCTGCAATCATCACGTAAAAAGGTGTTAGACAAAACATGTGGGATTTCTAAGGTATAGACAAGCATTATCTCTAATTAGTATACTGACACAAGAATTAACCATTCAAGCAACATGTAAAGATAGCTGCACAGCTCAAAACTTATTACACAATTTCAATTAGACATCTCACATTTTACTAGCAACCATAAACGGTGCTTCTCGACTATGTCCATCCATCCAATCAACAAAAATGTGAAGAGGGATTCATGACAATGCAATTCCACAGTACTTGGACTGTGTATGCCATTATGTTATGGCCGGTGTCCTACTCATGGCACGAGTCTCCACATGGAGAACATCCCACAGTCACATTTCAGGTGCAATAGTTTTCAATGTCCCGAGTGTATTTTCAATCAAGAAAAACTAAATCAAACGTGGTATTGCATTATACGCAAATCAGCAAATCAGTCCTATTTGCAACATTTTTAGGCATTGGTAAGCATAATCAAATTTAATAAATAAACTATTCACAGGACAAGCCAAGAGCATTGTTTCGTATACTAATACAACAGATTCATTAGTACCAGCAGGGACCAACATCACATTGCAGGATTGATAGAATTGAATGAGCTGGTGAAGATAACTTACAATCTCTATCACATACTTTCGATTAAATCACACTGATTCAATTTACAGTGGCCTAGGCCAACCAATTTCCAGAACTAGATTCACAATATAACCAAGAAATGCAGGCTATGTGTGTCGAGCCCAATAACTCTTTAAGTTGCCAAACTTAGAGCAACCTAGCCCGATCAATTTCCAGAATGCTCTTAATACTGTTTTTCTTTTTCCTAAAATTAAGTATATTATCAACGTGGTTATGCCGGAAATTTGGAAATGAGGGCCTTAAATCGAGGAAAATCACCCTACATATATATGACTAGTAATACAACCAAGGGCATAGTAGATCGCAAAGAGGTGAGAAACACAGCAGTACAAAATTAGGTTAAAAAAAACGAAATGAAATGAAATGAAATTGGGAAAAATAGGGTAATGAGGGAGACCTTTGGATCAATGGGCAGCGTGGTCCTGCTGATGTTGGAGGTGGCGGCGCTCCTCGGGGAGAGCGACGAGGTAGGAGAAGATCATACCGCCGAAGCAGATGTGAAGGAGAGGGTCAACGGAGCTGGTCTCGATGTACTTGGCGTGGTAATTGTCGAGGGCACGACCGCCGGCGTTCTTCAGATTGCTGATTGAGAAGATTGGCTTAAGGTGGCTGGGCAATTCCTTCACCTTCAAACCCTTGATCTCCTTGTAGAAAGCCCTCATCGCCATTTTCCTTGAATTTCTGCTGATAGATCTGGCTGCAGAAAAGATTTAATTGTTTTTTATAATAATAATGGGAATTTATTTATTTATTATTGCAAGAATATTAACTGAAACTGGGCTCAGTTGGGCCGTGCAATAGAATTTTATTTAAGCCCAAAAGAGTGAAAAGCAGAGAAAAGCCCAATAGCTACGAGTCCAAGTCAGCCCTAGCTAAATGTATCAATAAAATTACAAAAAAGTCCCTTAATTTGACAAGAATTCTAAATTCACCCCATTGCTCCTTTCTTCTATATATGTCCTACCCGTCTGCATCTATTCCTCACATCACCAGCCCTAATGGCCTACTCCTTCGCTAAAACCCTAATTCGCTTTTCCGCCGCCAAACAAACTGCCACCCGCCGCCTCTCCAGCAGCAGCTCCTTTATTGAGCTGACGGCGTCGGAGGCTGAAGCCAAGATGGTAGATAAGATTGAAGATGCCATTCATGGCATCATCGTCATTAGATCCAAACCAGATTGGCTTCCCTTTGTGCCTGGATCCTCTTATTGGGCCCCACCTCGGCGAGTCTCATACGGCGTCGCCGAGGTTGTCAACAAAATTGCAAACGCGTTGACTGAGGAGGAGTATTTATCTCTTACTAGCTTGCAGGGATGGCCTTCATCCGCCTACTACATCCACGATGGTATATCATAATTTATTTGCATTTCAAGTTATTTGTTCATAATCAATTTTTTTGAGATCTTTGTTTGTTATGGGGTTGTCTGTATATATATATGAGTGAAGAAGGGGCAGATGATGTACTAATTCAGAACGGAGTACTCAATTATTATTATTGAGTGAAATGACGCTCAACTAAATAGGAAGATCTGATGCTCTCGGACACATTTATTTTCTTTTGAAACAAAATATTTATGAATTTTATTTTATAATAATTGATATGAATGTTAATTAAGCCTGTGATGATGCTTTATTCAAGAAATGCATTTATGCATTCATGTTGAAAACTCCATTTTGACTAGGACGGTCTGAGGCTTCATCATTTTTTTTTAAATTTCTTTTCTACTTTAGAGAGATGAGCTTAGCATGTGGTTTCCATGTATGATGATACAAATAATTTACAGTTATCCCTGTCTGAGATATATCTGCTGAAAACATGTAATCTGACATGGAATGCTTTATAAGCTCATTACTTTGATTTCTTTTTGTATAATCATTTGAAAACAAACATTTCTTGCTTAATACTCAGTTTTAGCAAGATGCTTTTTGTTCGTGTTTACATAATGTATGTAATGTTTGTGGATGATGAGACAAACAAATCACAGTTATCCCTGTCTGATACAAATTCTGTTGAAAAGTTTGTGATCTGACCAAACAATCTCAATGATTAGATTTAATTATATATATCTATGATTGTTATTTACTTGTGTAATTGTTAATATTTTTGGAATGCAGGTGCTTGTTCCCAAATGGATTATGCAGGGAGCAAGATTTCATCTGCCAATATATCTGTGCACGAGGAAGAAGAGTAGACAAGTTAGTTTGTAGAGATATAATTATGTACAGCCAGCTCTCATGGATTACGGTCTGGTATATATGTTAATAGCATAGATAACCAGTGTATAGAAATGTTTGTACCTTGCATAACTTCAATATTTTAACTTAAGTTGTCAAGGAAAATATAAATTGTGGAAATATTCAGTTGTACAGATTATTAACCATTTTGATGAGCGCATTTGCTTGGTTCCAAAGACTGTAGATTCAAAAATGTTTGGGCTTTAAATTTTAAGCTCTTGTAAACTTCACCTTTTGTATCTTGGAAAGTATTATTAATTATTATTCTAGAATTAGTTCTGTTTTGAACAATTTATAAATAATATTGAAGAAGCAAATCTTGAATATAATTAACAATGATTTCATTTAATCTCAATCATAACTTGACTGTTGTAAATGACTGATACCGGAGTTGATCAGCAAACTAACTAACTATAAAGCATGTTTGTGTAATTTTGATACACCTCTGAATATAGGAAGACTCCTATAGGAAATTTGAATTTAACACTCTCCTTGCCATAATGTAAAAAAAAACATATATGATGAACTCACCAGTGTGTAGTGTAGTGTAGTGTAGTTTGAACCAAGGTATAATAATTTATCATGGCACAAAAACAAATAAGTGTATTTTCTCCATGTGACTGACATTTGAAGCAGCAAACTCCACAAGAAATACAATAGCCTGCCTGCATCACCATATTTTTGTTATGTTAAAGATAATTTTTTCTTCAATCGTTGGGAATTGAAATATAGCACTCACAACAAAAGTTAATCAATAGAGGCCTAGCATTCTGAGCTCAGTCACATGACTTGAATCAAGTTCAGACACCTCCTTATTGGCTTCTCTGTCTTCTACCACATACTCCTGCTTTTAAACACATAAATCAATACCAAAATCAACGACCACATGTAAAAACCTTTGATCACGGTTCAAGCAGATAAATAAATACGTTTTATTTCATCTTTGTTATCTTCCATTATTTTAGTTGAGCAGAACAATCAACAGTACACTAGATGAAGATCACTGAACCTTTGTCAGTTCCTGCTTGGCAAGGACATGGTAGTGGCGTTCATTGATCCTCTGTCCACATATTATTGCAATGAAGAACCCATACAGCAAACCCACCAGCACGATGGCCAAAACTGCAAACCATAACAACTTGGATAGCCAGATCCAAAACTATAAACAAGTACCAAAAGAAAAAAAGAAAAAAATGCCGACAGTGATTTATTTTTGTTTACCAGCCATAGTATAAAATCCGTATGGATGTTCTTCATAACCAAACATTTCCCTTAGCTCTTCTCCATAAAATTTGTATACCAGCACACCTAGAAATGCAACAATCTAAGGGAAATTTAATAAACAATTATTAGTAAGACATACCACACACCAAAATGTATATAATGTATACACTTTTATGCATCATTCCCCAAAAACATCAAGTTCCAACTCTTCACAAGATTGACAAGATTCAAATGATATCAGGAATAAACGATTCACAAAAATAACAGAACGGTTCAATTTTGAAATCACTCTCAAAGTTCCGGGATGAGCCATTACAGCACTAGATTGTTATACTTAAGGGAAGGATAATTATATCTTCATATTAGATAACAAAAGGGTGCTGTACAAACTGGTATATTAACTTTAATCATTATTTTCTTAAGCAGCATAAATAATTATTCTGCCAGCGAGTTACATCAACACAAAGCGGCATCAATATTTTCTTGAGAAGCATAAATAATAAAATGTTCCACCTAGTACCATCAAAACAATCCATACAAAAATAAAAATGCTCTGATGATAATTTTGAATAAAAGAAATGTTGCCTACCAGCTGAACAATAACGAAAATGACTGCATGGTCCCTTGCAACAAGAAACTGGAACTTTAATCTCAACCACCAACGATCGGGGGGGACATTTGCGCGCAATATAAACTTTGCCCTGCATTCTGTACAGTGAGCAAAAGCAAAGCCCTCCTGAATTATAGAAGACCAAAAAAAAACACTTCATGAAATTATAAATAAGAAATCATGCAAATTGACAAAATTAAGGTAATGTCTCTCTTTCGCTGTTACCATAAACATGTTTCTTTAATGTAATGATATGAGATGGCATTTAGAATGTAACGGGTTGAGCACATATAGTTGACAGATAAGTAATAACATTTGAAATGTGTGTGCTTAGGTATATATATGTTCGGAGTGTGCAGGATATTTTGAAATTCCTGAGAGAAAATGTATTCAGGTGGAAAAATGGAATTCTACGTTGGGTTTTATTTTAGGAGAATAAACATCATTTTGAGGGAAGAAAAGTTGGAGCAAAAGAATTAGAACAAACTCATGTTAATAATTAAGACTTAAGATGCATCTTCAGTGTTAAGAGGACTTACATTAGAGATCTAAACATATTCCCCATTTTCCAGATCAAAACATAAGTCTTAATCACGATCTAGTCCATATAGTTAAAACGAAGCAAAAAGATTGTGCAACTTTTAGGTGGATATCTTGAAAAGTTGGGTTTGTTTTATCTTAAATATTTATGCTCTGCTGGAACAGCCTAATACTCAATGAAATATGAGAGATCACCAAAACTAGAAGAAGAATTTTAAGAAAAATAAGAATTCGTGAACTTATGAAGTTATTATACCTTTGTTGATCTCCAATTATCAAGGCATGATCTGTGTACATACTTTTGGGTGCCTTTACAATGGCATGGTGCAATTAAGTCTTCTCCTGAAAATAATGGTCAAAGACTAAATAAAACAAGATAAAACATAGACCTCTGACTCTAAAATGATGATAATTCACTGACGAAAAACTTGTTCCATTTCAGTTTAATATCACTCACAAATAGAATAAGTAATGATAAACTTAAAAGTTTCAATGATAGAGGTTATCAAAATCAAGAAATCTACGACAAATGCAAATAACCAAAAAATACCTTCATTGTCAAGGCATATGCGGCATTGGGGTTGGTCTGCACGCACTAGAGCAATACCCTCATCAATTTCAGGAACTGATGTATCGTGAATGGCTATAGAAGAATCCACACCCACGGTTATTTCAATTGAGGAAGAAGATTCTTCTGATCTGTCTGATATACTGGGATGAGGTAAAATGGGTTCTGTTTCTGAAGCATTGGCAGTCCGAATATCATGTTGTGCTAATTGCATTGCCGAGGATATTGACAAAAGATTAAATGGAAAAAACCATGACCATAGCAATTATTGCTACAGAGCATATCAACTGAAAGAGCTTCCTGCGTGGACATATTTTAAAGAGTCTTAAATCAGCCAAAATTTTTAAACAGCTGGGATTATAGTCAATCAAAAAACTGCTAATTTATGATCATGATATATAATTGCAATCCCTTGGGTCAAGTGATACCTAATTCCAATACAAGTCTTCATATCATGATACAATAAATCCTTAACTTTTTACATATTAGCAAGAGGATGCAAAGCAAATACTCTATACACGGCCATCTTAGATTCTTAGTTGAAAATTCTTAATGAATAGATAGTGCATTTAACGAGCAATCTACCAACTTTGATTCATCCTCGGATAGTTCCTGTTAGCAGCTATTTTCCTGTTGTTTTCCTTGAAACAACATTATCTCCACCAATTATGTTTGTGATAATGAAATTACTTCGACTGCAACTGTTACACTCATCTTCTAAACCCCCCAAAACCACACTATATAATCAAATTTTAGCTACACGAGATCATAGGTTTGGAGAAGGCAATCTTATTGGTAGCAGCAATAGAGTTTAAATTTCAATTTGTAAGCAGTGATGAGCATAAGAATCGACAGCAAGTAGAGTAGGGAAAATGCCAAATACATTAATTACAGCCCATGAAATCAATATCAAATCTAGCAATCGAAAGAAAAAAATTAAAAGGACAGTTTTTTTAAATGTAGAGAAATCAAATACCATGGGGAAGACAGAACAATGAATGAAACGTTGATTGGGGGTAATGAGTAATGACCTGATGATGAATTGCGATTCGACAGGTGCATCATAAGCAATTAAACAAAAAGTATATATTAGGGTTTGTGAATCGATGAAAATGAGAGCTCAACGCTAAAAAATGTAACACCGGCGACTAGAGAGAGAGAGAGAGGGGGAGAGATGCGACAAACCGACAGGAACTTGGAACTGAGCGACCGGCAGAATTATAATTACAATTATTATTCTGATAGTTATACAATTTTTATGTAAAATATGGTTTAGTTTAGTTTAATCAGATGATGATGATCCAATTGCCATCATCATTGAGGTAGCTTCTTTCAGGAAGAAACTAGAACAATTGATTTAAATGGGCTTCACAAAGAGGTAATGGGCCCTTCTTAAAATACATTTTGGGCCACTTATCCAGGCCCGTTCCTAGGAATTCGGGGGCCCAAGGCGAATTCTGTAGATCTTTGAAACGGGGGCCCCTAGAAAGAGCAACATTGTTTTTTTTTGTTCGAAGTAATTAAAACATAATAGGTTAAAATACTTGAAGGGTACGGGGGGCATCGCCCCCGATTTTTTTTAAAGTTGTTGAGTGTAAGTTTTACACTCAATTTATATTTTCTCATGAGGATTTTTGTTGAATTTTATTGATTGAATGATGTTTAATGACTTGGTTATTATATTTTAGGTACATATTGAAGAATCGAGAGTCTAGAGGATGGAACGGTAAAGAATGGGCAAGGGAAGACAACCAACTGCAGACCAAAAGTAGAACTGAGACGCCCGTTTGGAGATTTCAGCAGATTCTCCGACGGGTCGTCCCGGGAGGAAAAAGAATCTAATAGAAGGTTGAGACGGTCGTCTGAGAAAATGAACTAAATTTCGGACGACCGCCTGTAGTTCCTCGACTATGCATTATAGGAATTTTAATTGCACAAGGAAACTCCTATATATTCAAGTACTAAGTACACCTATATAAGATAATCACAATTACGAAAATCTGGATTTTTTTTACGCAATCTTAAAACAAGAAGAACGAGATAATGGAGAATCGAAGACAAAGAGTTGACGGATCTTTCATCATAGTTCTTCTTTAATTTCTCTTTTCTGTCTTTTATATATAATCAATAAATACTAATGTATAAGGACTATTTTTCCAAAATCGGGCGCCCCTAAAATTCGTAAAAAATCGGGGGCCCGAGGCGACCGCCTTTCTCGTCTCCCCTCAAAACCGGGCCTTATCAATTAATGCAATAAATCTGATATTTCATTAACTAAATAATTAGTTAATTAGTACTTGATTATTTAGTTTTAAAATTTTAATTAATTGGTTGGAAAAAAGAGTACTCACAAGCCCGAGCACTGACAACTTTTGCCTCCGGCGGAGCTCTGACAGAATTGTAATGGCAGCCATGGAAGGAGTGACGATGGCCGGAGCCCAAGACCAGCCGCCAAAGGTGGTCGAGCGTCTGAATCCGGCGGTTCAGCAGCAGCTCAACCTCGATTCCGTCAAGACTCGCGCTATCAGCCTCTTCAAAGCCATCTCCCGTATCCTCGAAGAATTCGACGTCATAGCCCGCACAAATGCCGTCCCCAAATGGTATAACCGTGCTATTTCAAATCAATCGATTTCCTGTATTCGTCAAGGAGAGAAAGGACGAATATGAATTATCTTTTTTCCTTAATTTTGCAAATATTTGGGGGTTTTGTGTATGCAGGCAATATGTATTGGGGCAGTTCTCGATGGTAAATCTAGAGCTTTACAATATCGTTGAAGATATTAAGAATGTGTCTAAAGCTTTTGTTGTGCATCCTAAGAATGTCAATGCTGAGAATGCTACAAGTATGTTCCCTTTTGTATATCTACTGCAACTCCCTTTTGAATTTATTTTCACTGTTTGAAAGAGGAAAATGTCTTCATTATCAGTAGAATACTGGAATTATGTATAACTTTCGCTTCCCGTTGAACCACTGTCTGTTCAGTGTTCACCATGTTTTCTGGTGGATATGTTTTTATTCAACATGAGATAGCTAGTAAGATCACTAACAATTTAGGGGAATCTGCATCCTTTTTTGAGATTACAAAATAAACTATGAAACAACATAAAAATAGGAGGAAAAAGACAAGTGAACGAGGAAGGCAAGTCGGCTATATCTGCAGAAAAAAAATTAGGTGGAAGAACAAGAGGCATTATGTGCGAATTTTACTAAATGGATTTTAATCTGAATACAGTCCTGCCTGTTATGCTGTCGTCTAAGCTTTTACCCGAAATTGAGGTGGAGGACAACGTCAAGAGAGAACAGCTGTTACATGGTATGCAGATTCTGCCAGTGGCTGCACAAATTGAAAAGCTAAAGGTGAGTAGTTATAATGCCCACACAGTATTAGCTTTTTACACTGGTATTTTCTTTAAAACGATCTGATTTCTAATTGTTCTCAGACTAGGATTGATATGATTGGAGCAGCCTGTGAAAGTGCTGAAAAGATCATAGCTGATGCACGTAAAGCCTACTTTGGTACGCGACAGGGCCCAACACTTCTCCCAACCGTTGACAAGGTTCAAGCTGCAAAAATACAAGAACAAGAAAATTTACTTCGAAGTGCTGTCAATCATGGTGAAGGTACAAATTTTTACCTTGAACAACTCCATATTTTGTGTTGACTGGGTTTTTCCTTTGATATATTTATACTTAGATGTTTAATGTCCACTAGAAAGTCATATTACAACATGCTAATTCCCTTTTAACATGGTCCTATTTGCCGTAAAACAATAATATATGTATAAGCTTCTGATGTGGCTCTTTCTCAGCGTTTACTTTACAGTTTTATTGGTCAATGTTCTCATCATTTGTTATAGATTTTAGCCATGGACCTGAGGATCTGGTGAAGGTGCGTGAGGTGCTCACTGTTTAGTGCTTAACCTATTGGTGGTTTTTTATTAACAATTTTCTTGAACTTACTAACTCACATTGTATCAACATGCCATCTTAATTTTTCCCTTCATTAATTGTTCTCTAATGCGAGGACCATCTTAAATCAATATATGTTTAACTATGAATTAAGTTTAGTCCTCTGACGAGTACCTGTTTCACTTCCATAATTTATAACATGCGTCGTGCTTTACATTTGTTTGTAGCTTCTTTTATATCTCTCCCTCATCCTAACATCTTATATGATAATTCATTCACAGGGTTAAGAATGCCTGGAGACCAAAGGCAAGTAACATCTTCACTTCCAATGCATTTGGTAGATGTACTCGCTACTAATGACACTACACAGACTTTCCCGGATTCGTCTGGTTTGTCATTTCCCTATACTTTTTGCTTTCATTATTCTTTTCAGTTTTATTTTATGTCTTGTTAGCGTGAGTTTGCACATCCGTGACTATCATATTTGTGCACTTTAGGGATGTACCAGAAGGGAACACCTCCACTTTTGACAACTGCCGGTAATAACAGTCAGGGTTCTTTGTTACAGGTCAATATTTCAATCTTACATATTGCTGCCAAACTGTAATCAGCATTCTTTAGTTCAAAGCTACAATGACATTTCTGGTCTGATAGCCCTTCTACTATTAGATCAGATGACATTTCTTCACAATTTTTTTTCCACTAGAAAACCCAGGGGTGTTACACCTACATTTCTGTAATTCCTTTTTATTTATTTATGGTTTACAATAATTTTTGCATAAAGGATAAAGCTGGTACTGTTATTTTTCATTCTTTGTTTGTTTTTTTTTTTTTTTTTTTTTTTTTTTTTTAACCTTCCATACTGAGAGCTTGCATCTCAAGTTGATGTTTAATTACTCTATCATAACCTACCATAACCTACATTCTGTTAGAGAATTTCCCTTTCTTGATGTAACCACAATTTTAACCATTCTCGTCGATCCGTTTATTACAACTGAAATATTATTTCTTCTAACTTATCCTTCCCCTGTACTATATTTTTCTTTGTACAAAGTTGAAATCTTCTCCGATTGCATGAAAAACCGATGACCATAAATTTATAGCCTATTATCTCTTTGAACTCTGTATACTGCAATCTCAAGTATGATTGACCTCATACAGCGTTCAGGATTGACCTCATACAGCGTTCTGAACAATGAGTACCTGAAAGAAACAGAGCTCGCTCATTAACCATTAACCAGTGCATCCTTTTTAATTTTTGATCCATGCTATTAAAATAGGTTTCTGGAGCACAATTTGGAAGAGCAGCAGCTTCGCCTTCTGGTGCTACTGGGAGCACTTCTTTTGATAATACGACAGCATCTCCTCTGCAATATGCCAACTCGCCCAGATCCGGTGCAAATATCATGAACATGCCATCTCCTCAACAACAACAGCCACAACAACTACAGCAACATCAGCAACAACAGAGGCAGAAAATGATGCAGCAACAACTTTTAAATCAACAGCAGCTAAGAGGATCTTCAATGCCTTCTCTGGGACAGGTAGGTATTTCATTCAATTATGCAGATCAAGCTTATTTACTTTTCATTCAACATAACGAGCATTGCGATACTGTACTCTCTCATTTTCTTCCCCATTGGAAACTTTGATCGTTGAATTTATTGATGAAGTGCATTTCATACTGAAGTAAGAAACAGTTTTCTGGTTTACTGCATGCTATATATAAGATTTGAATACCTAGAATCATGTTTTGCAAAAAAGTGATTAAGGGACAATGGTATTATAGTTCAATAGGATTTCATAATTCTATTCATGTCCTCTAAAATTACAACAATGAGAGTCGAAACAGTTTAATCAGTGTGTAAAAGTAAGAGTTAGATAATAATTGAGACTTTCCCTATAACGTGTTCTATTGCTCTTATCTATGTGTGGAATGCATTTTTTTTTTGCGCATGTTTCATTCATTTAAATAGTCCACTCATTATGAGTCAAGATCATGTAGAATTGTTCTCATTCTTTGCCTTCTTTGACTACGTTCTTGGCTTTAGCGATACCATGGGTTGTTTACGTCGTAAGGCTCTCTTAATAACAGACTTATGTTATCATGAATCATGTTTGCAGAGCCAACTACCACAGTTGCACGACATGACGAGCCAGGCACAACAAAAGTTTCAGTCGGTAATCGAATATTCAACCTTTTACAATAAATATTAGTTGATAATATTTGTATGATTTGGCAAAAGAAAGGGAATTTAGCATGTGATCAACAACATTACAATTTACTGAAGTTGTTCTTGTTGTGGGATCAGTAATCTAAGCAAGGTACTAAAATTTAGTGAAGTTGTTCTTATAGTCACATGGAATGTTTGCCTTTGTAGCGAAACCATTACTTGCACATTGCTTTCTGATGGAAAGAACATGCTATCCTGAATTATCCAAAATCCTGAAGCCATTATCCATGTCTATGCTTTTTATAGATATTGTCAGCATTCGTTTTGACTCCTTAAAATTTTGTTGCATAGCAGATGCAAGGTCAACATCATGTGCAGTTTTCTCAGCCATTGTCAGCTCAGCAACTACAAGGTAGACAGCTTGCATCCAGTGCAATGCATATGGGTCAAAACCAACTAAACCAAGGAAACCAGCTGAATCGTCAATTAAATCAGTTCTCTAGCCCAGCAAATAGTGCTATATTTAATGCTGCTCAGACGACACCAGCCTCGCAGATGGTCAGATATCTTCAGGCTATTTAACCTTCCATTTTTATCTTTCATTCTCAACGAAATGGTTTTTCAATAAGAAACATATTTCACTGTTCATTATAATGCTAAAATCTGGGATTTTTAACACTTTTAACTGCTAGCAGAGGCTTGATTTCAGTTAAATAGTGTCTAATGTTTGGATTAAATCTGGTTGGTTGATTATTTTCTTTTGCTTGTTCAATGTATTTTCCATCTCAAATTAGGTTCTCTCAAAGCATATTTTCTTGGTTAACTCCAAACAACTTTGGTCATGAAATGCTCCTGCAACTTTTCTTTATGATTAAGATTTGTATGATATTGTTTTCTCACACTTTTAACCTTGATAAATTTCAGATACCTAACATGTCAGCTATGATGCCTTCACAATCAATTCTTCCAAGAATGCAGGTGAGCTTCCATACATAATTTGAACTTCATGTTATGAACCATTGAGGGCTCAAAATCATGAACTGCATATAAGTTTGCACTTCAACAACAAAGCACAATTAGAACCACATTCCAATAAAGTTTAATGATTGGAACGTCATGGATGTTTTATTTCTCATTACTCATGTGTTGATGAAATCTATGAAGAATCACTTGAATTAATCAATTGCTCACAAAAGTTAATTTGCTTCACAATGCACATTTACAATGCCCTTACTATGTTGGAGAAGGAAGTAATGGACACATGGCAGTTTGCTGTGCAGTAAAATTCTGATACGACGTAGACATACATTGTTAATAACTCTTGGGTTGGTTTCAGTTTGGAATATCTGGTGGCAATCGGACTCTGCCTGCTCCAAGTCTGAGTGACCAGAGTACGAATTACCCCTTTCTTTTTGTCTAGTTAAAAAATTGCATCGATGGGTTATGTTTTCGTATATCGGTACTTAATTTATGAGTTTGAACTCGTTTCAGTGTATAACATGGGAGCAGCAAATGCGGGTGGTATGATGCCCATCCAACAACAGCAACAGCAGCAACAGCAACAGCAACAAGGTGCTTTTGGGAACATGTCACAAAACACACCACAGAATATACAATCCAATATGCTACCTATGCAAAACACTTCTCAGAATCATCCCAACTTTCAGCAGCAGAGACAACAAAACCAGCAGTGATGATAATTGTTTGAACAATATTGATATGCCATTTCTAATATGATATGTTGTACTATTTTATCAAGTAGGTTACTTCAATGTTTCTTGACAGAACTAGAAACAGAGGAATTACGTGTATATACTGATGACAGTTATGGGAATCACTCTTCTTTCTTTTCCCCCTCTTTTCAATTTCTTTCTTAGTAAACGACCCGAAAACAAAGTCATATATGAAAGTATGCGAAAAGTTCTCATTCAGTAGGAGATTTAAAATAAAGACATCACAGGTTTTACTGCGGAAGTTGTGAGAAAGACAGAAAAGATTACAATTCCTGGATTTGCTGTAACAATTTTGATTTTGTTAACAAAATGAACAAAAAAACAAATGTACATCCCACGCCCACTGATAAACAAACAATCAATAAATGGGCAGTATCTAGATTTGTGAAGTTGTTCAACGTATTATATTATTAAATCCATAGCGCACGAAACCATGTACAGTTGATGAGTTGTTTTACTAGTTATAGACAAATAAATCAGCGGACAAAGAGTTTAACTGATTTAGTTTAAGGTAGCAACAGCAAGAACTGAGAGCCGGAGAGGACCAAGGTCACACCATAGGCCTGTTAAATGTAACTAAATGAACCAGAAACAGAACCTGTCTGAAACTGATGGATATGACCAGCAAGATGAGGGTGAAAACTGAGAAATTTTATCTTGTTCTCTAGTTTTTCAGGACTGACTGGCGACTGCCTCCTCCTCCATTTCTAGATAATGTATTTGTCGTAAACAGAGATCCAATCCATTAAAATAGGGCATATACTTCTTCAGCATGGAGTTCATATCACTTTACCTATTTTAAAAATAGAAGGTTGTGAAGTTCTGATTAGCCAACATAATAAGAATGTGCTTCGAAGTTGAAACAACAAATGCTCGAGTAAAAAAAATTACCAATAAGATGATATATCACAGGTAAGAAGAGCATTCATCTGAAAATAGTAAAGAAACTATAAAGCAACAACTCATAGTTCTGTCACTCCAAACACAAATTAGAAAATGCAGTTTTAACTTACAACCACAACAACACAAGAGAGGTTCTTCATGATATCTATGTCCTAATCACAACTATGAATTCAAGGATTATAAGTTATCAAGACAATTTACTTTTAAGTATTATTAGCATGGATCAAATTCACTAGTACATCATCTCAAATTGCTAACAGAAACCAATAGAAGCCAAGTTCCTAACTGCAAAAGTTTCCAAAACATATATTCATCTGGATTAATTTATTTCATTCAAGAGAAATAAGTGGGAGTTACAATACCTTTTGAAAAGTGACTTCAACATAAGGCCATGGCGACTTAGTTGCTTCCCAAGCCTGGCAACTTTTCCTTCACTTTACTCAACCGACTGAAACAATAGCATCATCTGAGAATTCGTCAGAGCTGGCTGTGCCAAGGTGTAGAATATCCCGATAATCAGTCAATGAACTGTTACGAGCATCGGTTCCAGAATCATGTCCATCGACCAAAAACAACTGCTCTGAATTTCTCAACTCAAATAGATGGTTAAAAGCGGAAAGAGTCTCGGGAGAGTCACACAGAAGGTTTTTCATCAATCTGTATGTGTGATAGTCTATCTCAATATTTCTGTCAAACACTTCTGGTAGAACATGTTTAACCATGCTGAAATTCCTGTCTTTACAGAAACCGGACAATATCCGGTTATATGACAGCTTATCTGGTGCGACATTTGTCTCCTTCATTTGGGTAAACAAAGTGTAAGCTTCATTCATCTTACTACCCATGATAAGTCCACAAATGACAACATTGTATGACACAGCATCGAGTGAATACTTTTTTGCAGCAGCTTCTTTTAATAATATCCTAGCTCCATCAAAGCCACCTGATTTCGTAAGCTCGTTAATTATTATAGTATGGATGTGAGCATCAATACCTGGACAGATCCGAATGATTCCACGATACACATTAAGCGCCTCGTCTCTTCTACCTGATTTGCATAGTGCACTCAGCAGTCCGGCATAACTATATTTATCGGGTTGAAACCCTCTGTCTATCATGTCATCATAAAACTCAACAGCAAAATCTGGATAACCAGATTTACAGTAATAATTTAGAAGGCTATTGCAAACCACCAAGTCAGGTTGTACGGCAAATCCGCTGGTTAGGAAAGGTAGAAGAACATATTGTCCAGACAAACAAATAGTAGACACGATAGAAGAGTAAGTGTAAGCATCGGGCATTAGTCTTCGTTCTCTCAAACTAGAGAAAACTTCAAATGCATCATCATACCACCCCATCTTAGATAGACAATCGATCAATACATTACAAAGAACCAGATCAGGGAAACATCCTTTTGATTTCAAAGCCCCAAGGATTTCAAATGCCTTGGCAGGCATTCGAGATTCCATGAATCCTTTGATCATTGGTGTGCACGTCACAACATTCGGCGAACAGCCAATCTCAACCATTTTCTCTCGTAAATAAGCTGCAACCTCAATCTGCCCGGACTTGCAAAAACCATCTATCAATATACCCCAAACATTCTCAGAGACATGCCCACCCAAAACTATCAGCATACCTAACAGCTGTAGTGCCTCCTCCAACCTACCGAATTTGCAGAAACAATTAAACACCAATGTATAGGTCTCGAGGTTCATATAATAACCCTTCATCAACATACTCCTAAGCACACCTCTAATGTTATCGACATCATTGAGTCTGCACAAATTACAAATGGCAATGTTAAAACTCAAGAAATTTGGGGACTCAGTTTCCCCCAAAATCTCGAGGGCTGCATTCGCATCCCCAAGCTTGAATCTTACATCCATAACAATGTTTCTTGCATATGTATTTGGAGTGTAACCATAATAACACATGTCGTGAAAAGCTTCGATTACCATAGGGTACATAGTTCCACACCAGTAAATTCTCATCAAAAGCAACAAAGTTTGGGGCTTTGTGACGCAACCAACAGCCTCCAATTCATGAACAATCCCTTTCACAGTTCCGTAACTTTGGGTTAAGGTGGAAACCACACCGACCATGTGACGGAAAGTGGGTTTGTCATGGAAGTAATGGGGTTGCCGTGCACACCATAGGAAAAAGCTCAGAGCTACTAAATCAGAAGGGCAGTTTTGTAAAGTGGTTAGCACGATTTGATGAGTGAGAAATATGGGTTGGGGATTGTGGCTGGGTTGTTGCTGATTGCTAAAAGATTTGAATCGAGGGTTGGTATCTGTTGAGAGCTTAAGCGGAGAAGCAAGATGGTGAAGTGCAGAGAAAGATCGCGACTTGGGTGGGGAAAAAGTAATGTTTGCAAGGAATTTGAACCGCAATCGCCATATCATTTCCCGTATGCTATTTCCGAAAAGCAGGAAACTTAAAATGTGTGGGAAAATGATATTAACAGTATAAAAATGAGATCTTTGACGGCGTTGATTGCAGGTGAAATTAGAGTGAAAAGAAGCATGGGTCGGAGATAGATTCCGACGGCGGGAAGATGGAGTAGTGTGCAAGTAGAGAATTGTAATGTGTGCAACGGCCCATGAAGGTCCAAATCCAAATTAGGCCCAAATTAGACAGACTATAGGTTTGGTATATTAAACCTAATCTCAATCAATGTATTAAATATTAATTAATGACTGAAAGTAAATTTTTTTTTTCCGGCGTTGGAGTTTAGGGCTTGGGGCTTGAGCAAAAGAAGAAGGAGATCCCAACAGCCACGTGGTCTGACGAGCGTGGCATGTGACTTCAATAAAATATCTAATACCCATTTCTTTTTCCTTTTTTTCATAACTAAATAAATAGTAGTAATAATATATTGAGTTGAGAAACAACTGGCATCTGGTTCACTCAGACGAAGAAGAAGAAAGGAAGAAAGGAAGAAGGAATAATGGGGTCGGAGTCGAAGATGGTGCACTCACCAATGATCACATACGCATCAATGCTATCCCTTCTCTCTCTCTGCCCCCCTTTTGTTATTCTCCTGTCAGTTCTCTCTCTCTCTCTCTCCTTTTTTTATTGATCTGTTGTTCTACCCTTGCTGTTGGAGAATTCAATTGGTGGTCTTCTCTAAACATCTATTAAATTATTTTGTTTAATTTATTAGTACTAATGCTGGTGGGAAAATAACATTGGGACCTCTTCATGCTCTTCTTTTCTGATAAATACATTTCAAGACTAGTGGTAGATTCATGATGTAGTTGGAACTTCTGCAATTTTTTTTTCGAATCAGATTGAATCCTGAACTGGCCAACAACTTATTATCAAGAATAGTTTGATCTCTTATTAGATATTAGTATGTGCTGGTGAATCTAGTTGTTATATGGTTGAAATGCATGCAGATGGTATACTATGGTACATGCCGATGGATCTGTACTGCAAACCTGGGATTACCTAAGGCAGCACGGAGTTCAGGGATTCATCAATTTCTGGCCTAAACCCACTGCAACTGCATGGAAGATCATTGCTTGTTATGGGGCTTTTGAGGCTGCTCTTCAGCTTTTGCTACCCGGTAAAAGGGTTGAAGGCCCAATTTCGCCTACTGGAAATAGGCCCGTCTACAAGGTATCATTTCTCGGAGTTATTACAAATGACTGGCAATTTCTCACTTGGATCTTCTATGCTGCAAGATTGATTGAAACCCACAAATTAGATCAATATTGAATTTTCTTTTGGTTCCAATTTTTGGTCTCACTGACTTCCATCATGTACTTATTGCAGGCTAATGGTGTTTTAGCATATGCAGTAACGCTGATTACATATCTTGGCCTCTGGTGGTAAGATCAACTAGCTTGTTCAGTTTCTTAACAACTTTCTTCACGAGTATTACTATTATCGAATGTCAGATCCAGAATGATTTGTGATTATTGAATCATTTTATAACTTTTAAGCTATTGCAACTTTTAATAGCTAAGTAAGATGTTTCAGCTTATATATAATCTGCCCAAACAGTTCATGAAAAGTCTTTTCTTTTTCTGTCTTTCACCATTTACCTTTCTGTGCTTGGTTTATGAATACGTATTGTACTGTCCCTCAGGTTTGGAATTTTCAACCCTACAATAGTTTACGACCATTTGGGAGAGATATTTTCAGCCCTCATCTTTGGAAGCCTTGTCTTTTGTGTTTTCTTGTATATTAAAGTAAGTGATACCGACAATATTGCCATGTAATGTAATACTAATTTCTTGTTCTCAAGCATATGATTAATTTCCTGACACTTGTTCCATCTGTTTAAGGGTCTGGTGGCTCCATCTTCAACTGATTCTGGTTCATCGGGAAATATAATTATTGATTTCTATTGGGTGAGAATTGCGCCTCCTTCCTTTCTACATTTGAATGTTTATTCCCCTTTACAGAACTAGCTGTCTGACTTGCTGATATTTGGCATAGAAAGAGAGAAACTTAATAAGGGGATGTTTGGTATATATTTCTTAAGAAATAATAATGTGGAAGTTAGAAGCCGAATTTGTAGAATTCATGTGCTAAATTAGAGATTGTTATCCTCCTTTTCTTTTGCAGGGAATGGAGCTGTATCCCCGTATTGGCAAGAACTTTGATATCAAAGTTTTTACAAACTGCAGATTTGGAATGATGTCGTGGGCTGTTCTTGCTGTGACGTATTGCATAAAGCAGGTAGAAATAGCAATAAAGATTCTGATACTAGTTAACAATGGTCGGTACAACGTCCCAAATGATCAATCTCTATCTAATTGGGCAGCAACCAAGTTATCCACTTCCTCAGCCAAATGATTAAGCTTTCTTACATATTATTACTTTGTCTTGTTTCTAAATCTTGCTCTACTTTTTTTTTATTTTTTATTTTTTATAAATACATAGCTAATTCTATGTAATGTTTTCCCCCCCCTGCAGTATGAAACATATGGAACTGTGTCTGATTCTATGCTGGTTAACACGATACTAATGTTGGTGTACGTAACAAAATTCTTCTGGTGGGAAGCTGGATATTGGAGCACAATGGATATTGCTCATGATAGAGGTCTGCCTTGTTTTTGTATTTTGATGCTTGTCGATATGTTATATTGGTGGTTGTTAATCTTTCCATAACTAGAAATTTCCAAATGCAATTACAGCCGGCTTTTACATATGCTGGGGATGCTTGGTGTGGGTCCCATCTGTGTATACTTCTCCTGGCATGTACCTTGTCAATCACCCAGTAACTCTTGGAGTTCAGGTATTCCCCCATACACTTGCATATAATACTTTTCATATCCTGCTTTAAAAAGTGTGTTTTGTTCATGTATCTAACATGTGATTGATTATCCTATTATGCAGCTTGCTCTGTATATTCTTGTAGCTGGGGTTCTGTGCATATATATAAACTACGACTGTGACAGGCAAAGGCAAGAATTTCGCAGGACAAACGGCAAAGGCTTGGTCTGGGGAAAAGCACCATCTAAGGTATTATTAGTGATTGCACATTCGTTACCATTTGGGACTTATTTACAACATTTATTTTGTTGAAATCTAGTGGTGAAAGAGTTTATTTACTTATTACTCATTGTTAATATATAGATTGTTGCCTCATACACCACCACTACGGGTGAGACAAAATCCAGCATCTTACTTACATCAGGATGGTAAGTTATGTTCCATTTTTCTGCTAATTGTCATTACCTGTAAAACTTGATCTCCTGGTTTATTATGAACACCGAAGAATTTGAAGTATTAATATATTTGTGGTATATACATATAGGTGGGGGTTAGCTCGTCACTTCCATTATGTGCCGGAAATCTTGGCAGCCTTCTTTTGGACCCTGCCAGCTCTCTTTAACCATGTAAGCTGTTCTATTACGGACATAATATGCTTCTTAGCTGTTTTTCTTTCTCGTTGGTTGATTCCGCATAGTAACACGCACTACTACTTGTTATGTGGTGTTTTTGACTTGCAGTTTCTGCCTTACTTTTATGTGGTGTTCCTTACAATTCTTCTACTTGATCGAGCTAAAAGGGATGATGATCGATGCAAATCAAAGTAAGAAGTCAATTTCTCGTTGCTAGCTTGTTTGAATGTTATTATTTGAGTAGAGATGATTTGACGAAATAAAAATGGGTGCTTGGCAGGTACGGCAAATACTGGAAGTTGTATTGCGAGAAGGTCCCTTACAGAGTAGTACCTGGAATTTACTGAGAACAAGGGAGGGAGGGTGTGTTGTAATTTCGAGATTGTAACAAATGGATCTTTCCAATGTAACATTAGCTTCACGTGTTTTGCAATTAAACTGCCATTTTTAAGTTAAGAGCTTCATTTGAATAAAATTGCTAATTAATTAAATTAAATTTGTAGAGAGACAAGATCCAATTTCAGATCATCATATTCAACAAAATTAAAGAATCTGGGGAAAAAAGAAATCTTGCTCATCTCAATTGACTGATGAATCTCATTAGCATATTCAGAAAAATTGATTAGTCAATCTGGTTTTCTTCTGGTAACTGCTGATTACAAGCAACTTATTCAGTCATTTAAGTTTCTGAACAAGCAACTTAACAATGATGTATGCACAAGCAACTATACAACATAAATAATACAAGAAGAAGAACAAGAAGAAGAAGAAGTAACTATACAACAACAACAATGCAGTAAAGCTGGTATTAAACATGCTTGCTTTCGTATTACAGAGTAAAAGGAAGGAAGGAAGGAAAACAACTTTAATGCAACAAATTCAGATACACCAATCCCCTCTCAACAATACAACCAATTATCTATATCTAAAAATACAACCTAGTTCTAGGTACATTCTCAGTTACTGCTGTCACTATTCTTGGTATTATTATTCTTCTTCGTATTATTATTATTGGCATCGTTGTTGTTGTTGTTGCTAATCACACGGCGGTGGTGGTGGTGGTGGTGGTTATTGGTGTTTGCGGAGCTCCTATTCTTGATCTGAGAAAGCTCCATCTGTGTTTTCATGAAGTACTGCATCCTCTGCAACTCCAGCTCCTTTGCAAACTTCATCCTCTGCTTCTCCATCTCTACCAACTGCTGCAGCTTTGCCGTCTCCGCTTGCTCGTACGCCTCCCCAAATTTCAACACCGCCCGTGTCAGTTCCTTCATTGAATTTGCCCAATTACTCTCCTCCTTGTTTTTCCTTCCGTTTCCTCTCATCCCACCACCATCTCGTCTTTGAGAAGAACTTCCATTAGCATTATTCACCGTCGGCATTTCCATCTTCTGGATCTTCCCCCTCTTATTATTATTATTATAAGTGTCCGGAGGCAAACCATCTGAAGAATCTGCTGAATTCTCCGGTTCAGACTCATCTTCGGAGTCAAAGGAGGGCCTTTTGAGCACAGAAGATGAAGATCTAATCCCAACGGGAATCCCCATTGGCACCCCCCTCTGGTACAAATCCATGGGCGGAGGAGGTGTTGAGTTGGATTTAGACGGAGTAGGGCCGATCAATACATCGAGCTTGTCGAAGAATCGCCACTTGCTGGGTCCACCACCGGAGGCGATCTTGGCCTTCTCAGTCTTGTACTTCTTCTTGACAGTATCGATCCGATTCTTGCACTGGATATCGGTTTTAGGGGTTTTAGCGTAATCCTCTCGGCTGCAAACAATGTCGGCGACATCTTTCCAGTGCTTCTGCTTCAGATTTCCCCTGCTCAACTCCAAGTACCTCTCTCCCCAAGCGTCGATCAAGACGGCGGTGGCGGCTTCGCTCCAGCAATCCTCTCTGCCGGGGGTTTTCTGGGGTTGTATAGGGAGAGCTAGAGTGAGGGAATTGGAAGGAGGGGCGGAGGCGACGGTGACGGTGATCCGGCCGTTGGGAGTGGGGGACTGGATTTCATCATCTTCTTCCATGGATCTGGATAATTGTGTGGGTGGATCTCTAGAGAGAGAGAGAGAGGAATAGGGTTTTGGTTAGGTTGACCGGAGGAAATAAGGCGTTTGCGTCTGTTTTGGGTTAAGCAGGGAATAGGAGATGATGACGGCGATGTTGATTATGCAAACGACGCCGTATTCAGGCTCTCCTTTTTTTATCTAATTGTCTACGGGAGGCCGGGGGATCAAGGCCGGAGCCGCTACATCATAAATACGTACATACTTCTATATATATATATATGTTTTTATATGTTGGACCCATATATAAAAGGATCCAAAGTTTAGGGTCAACATAGACTAATTAACTGAGAAATAAGGGACCTTGATGAAAATTCCTCTTTTCCTTTCCACATTATACTACTAGTATTTATTAGCCTATTTTTCAATATATATACGAACTTCCGATCGTTAAATTCTGAATTTGCTGTGCTGTTAATCTAGGTACGTTGTGTAATATAATTGAAGCCTACGTTCTTAGAATTTCTTCACAATTTCTTCTCTTTCTAGGGTTTCTTGTGATCCGAGTTGCGCAAAAAAATAATAAAAATAAAAATTGATTCTTTGGGGGATTCCTGATTTCCCTAATTCTTCTTGTGTTCGAAATCCCGGAAGGGCTAAAGTGTAGGTAATCTTGTGAGCACTGATTTTTAGTTTACTTAAATCTATGGGTAGGCTGTGCGTGCCGGTATTGAATTTTTATTATTTTTTCATCATATGTTTAACCGTTCCTAATTTCCTATGCTAGTCAATAAAGTATCTGTTTTCAATTCCATCAACATTCAGCCAAGTTTACATAAGCATCTTGTACTAAATTATGCATTGAGAAACATGGGTTTTAGTATGATTGTTGCCTATCGTTCTAAAGTTTGATGCTGATGGTTCGTTCATTCTCTTTTGGTAGGAGGAATGTCTGCGTACGAGAATGTTGTAGGCGGGAAACTGAAGCTCAAGGGTAAGGCTCTGGATGTGAAGGCTCCCGGAATGAAGAAAAAGAAGAAGCAAAAGAAGCAGATTGAACACATCTCTCAGGCTGTGGAAAGTGAGTTTTCTGCAAGTTTGCCGACTTATTTAATGGTTTTGCATTGTGTAGTTATATCTATTACAATGAGAAATCATTGCAGACTAGCTAACTTATTTCATAGTTTTGCATTGTTTTCTGTATCCAAGTTATGCAAATTGTGAGGAGAGTGCCTGGTTGGGAAGGATACACGAGAGGAGAATATGGGTATTTGCAATTTAGTTGTATGTTGTGTGTGCATAGATGGGGTGGATTGTTTGTAAAATCCTTGAAACATACTCCAAGAATCATATGCAGTAGTTATAGGACAGCTTGTTTGTAGGTGCCTTTGTCTTATACGATGCAGCGTTTAGCCTTTTCTATTGTCTACTTGTAGTTGAGGCCCTGCTCTTTGCATTGTCTCAAACCTACAAGCTTTGATCCTCTTAGATTTAACTATTAACTATTTTATATTGTGTTAGAGGATTCTGATCGGAACTCATAACGATAGGTAACTCGTAGTGTGTACGCATGCAGTCCTGTGTGTATTTGGATATCATTGTATCTGCATCAAGTTTTCTCCAGAGTCACATGATAATATAATGTTTTTGAAGAGTCTATATTTGGGGAACCCTCCTTTGCTGCATATTTTTCAAATATTTTCTCCTTTCCTTTTTCTTGTTTTCTGTTTCATATGGTAAGCCCTTTTTTGACTTGGTTCAAACATTGTGTACAGGTGAGGGTGCAGAGGCGTCGACTAATTTGGAGGAGGAAGAGGGTAGTGATGCTAACAAGATCATTGGAGATGAGAGTAACACTGATTGGGATGGTAATCTCACCCCAGCAGAGAGACGCTACATGGAACAAAGAGAGAGAATTTATTCGCACAAGCTGGCTAAGACTTCCGATAAATCACACCGCGACCGAATTGAGGATTTCAATCAGTATCTTGCAAATATGAGTGAGCATTATGACATTCCTAAAGTTGGCCCTGGCTAACCAGTTAAATGAATCAAGCCCCGTTGCATGATAACATATTCAGCTGATGACCATGCGACTATGATTCTAGTATCGTATCCAATATTGGTTTGTCCTGTTATTTTTCATTGCTGTAGTAGAGACCTTTTCCCCTACTTATCGATTATGTTTTGTGCTCTAAAACCTTTTGTAATACGCTCCGTTATATAGCTATTCGAGATTGATGAATACAGGGGTCTCCATCCATTACATAGTAACTAGTAATTTTCTTGAAGTTACCCGCTTCTTTGTATTCGGGACCTGGTCAGTAGGTCCATGTTGCTGTGTGCGAGCGTAAATCATATTATGTGCAGGTGAAATTGTACATAGTTGGGAGTAATTTGATCAACCCAAAGTGTATTTGAAAGATCTTGTTACGGTGTGGATCTAAAAAAGCTGGAAACTAATCTATATGACAACCATAATTTTAATATTTAGCAAACAAAATATGCCATTAATGACAAGATACGTAATAGGATAAACAAATATATGGTCTTTACATAAATCATTCCACAACTCAAATTGTACCTCTATAATTTATTAATGCAACAAAAACATATGCAAAAAATTGCCTGAACGATGCGCTCGCTCGCTCTCACCCTCGCCCTCTTATTACTGACCAAAATCATGGGGCATTAACGAAAATACAACATAAATATAGCTACACAACCAAAATACCGAACATGAGCCATAAATATCATCTCAAGTGAAAGCCTCACACAACATAACAACCCAGTTTTACCAGCCAGTATTGAGTGGTATGGCATACACTCATCATCGAGTTTCATCCTCAAGGTTGCGGAAACCAGCAGTCAAATCATCATAAAGTTTCTTAAATTTTGCAACCAGTGTTTCTTCACCTTCGGCTGGGTCTTCAAACTTCTGAGAACTGCATCATCATTAAAAGAGAGGATAGATGGATCAGAATTAGCAGTATCTAATTCAAACATAGAAAGTTGAGGTCATTGGCTACAAGTTCACTTACACCAAACGGTAGAACAGATCTCCTAGACGATGCTTGATAAGGCTGTAGGTTATCTTCTGCCCATCCATACCTGCCCCTCTCTCTACCGCCTGCACATGAAATTGCATACAGAGTTAATATTTCTTACTCGGTAACGGCCAACAATATCCAACCACATGCAGTATCAAAATATTGATTTTTCTTTTCATTTACGGAGCACGAAATACGACTCTTCTAAGTCAAAGCCCGCCCGATAAATTACATTTTTTGCTTCATTTTTTTATTTTATTCAGAACAAGTGCAGGGGGGGAATGCCCAACTACTTTACCTGATTTGCCAAATTGTAGAAATGAATAATATTGCGCATCATCCAAACAGATTTGTAGAATGGGCAGAATTTATCATACCTGTGCCAAAGAAACATGTAAATAACTACATAAGTCTTCCAATTTAATCATTTCTACGGATGCTAAAAATTGAGAATAGGTGGCCAGCACTAACGAGGTAAATGCATTTTGGGCAAGATAGTCCTCTCTCAAAAGCTTTGCTGTTTCCAGGGTGATTTTATCCGACTCAGCTAGAGCATCTTTTCCAACTAGCTGCATAAATCAAAGTAAGAAATTTAAACTCCAAAAAGAAAACACTATCCACATTGGTCAAACTCGAGTATAATCTATGAAAAATAGCAAGCAGCAAGACATTGGAGCAGAAAGCAAAAAGTATATTGCCTTCACATGCTAACAATTTCTTTTTAGTTCTTCAGTTTCAAACAACACTATCACAGGAGGGACAAGCTACACTTTCATGACTAGATACACTCACATCCTCATGCCTATCAGCAATTTATAAAAAAATGGTTGATTTTGGGTTCATTTTGGAATGTTTTTAGGGACATGATCAAGGAAAGGTCATTCCTCGCCAGTTGCCCGTTTTTATCTCACTACCACAAAAGAAGACATTTGAAAAAACAGGGCAAGAAAAAAGTAGCCCATGCCTGCACAATTTCATTCAGATCATCCTCTCTTTGCAGCACTTCACGAGCTTTTGTCCTGATGTCAATAAAATCTGAATCGAACTTGTCATAAAAGGATTCCAGTGCCTGAGAAAGCAACAAGTTGCATCATATGTGAACAAAGAGTAATTCATGAAAGGAGAGAAACAGACACAAATCGGCAGATCAAACTAAAACAAATATTGGTGAGATGAACATACCCCTGAATACTTTGAGTAAGAAATGAGCCAGTTCACAGAAGGAAAATGTTTCCTTTGGGCCAGTTTTTTGTCTAGACCCCAGAAAACCTGAAACATGACAGCAAAATACAGAGTATAGCATGGCGGAAGGAAAATTGAATTTTCAAGATGTTCTCTCTGATAAGGTGTACCTGAACAATACTGAGGGTTGCAGATGTAACAGGGTCAGAGAAATCTCCTCCTGGAGGAGAAACTGCACCAACAATGGTGACACTTCCAGTTCTTTCTGGCCCACCAAGACACTTAACTTTCCCTGCACGCTCGTAGAAGGATGCCAAACGCGCTGCCAAATAAGCAGGATACCCACTATCTGCAGGCATCTCAGCCTGCATAGCACAAATATTGCTTGTCAACATAGTAAAAGTTATAAATTTGTCTCGGTTTTGATGAGCACATAATATGTGGCAACAAAATGGGAAAAGGTCTTAAACAGCCAGTAAAAGTATCTGCGGGCAGAAGTAAACATGGTACATGACAATCAAAACATTAAAAAAAATATGAATAGTTATAATCATGATAGAAAAGAAGGCCACAACGTCTGTTTATTCGATCAATAAAAATAATACTCCAAGGCAATACATTTTTGCATGCTCAACAGTTCTCGATAACAACAATTAGTACATGTGAGTTTGTTTTTGTTTCACCACCAGCAATATCTAAAGTTTTATCATTTTCCCAGTCCTATAAATTGGTGACAAACAGATGAAGTGCAGCATTCTCAGGTAGCTTTCCCAGCAAGGACAAAATATCAATGGTCCATGATGATAACTAACTCAAAGCACAAAAAGATAAAATACAAGCATGGCTGACTACCATCAAAGAGAGGCTCCGAGTAACCAACAAATGGTCACGGTATTGAGATACGTACCAATCGACCGGAAATTTCACGCAATGCCTCTGCCCAGCGAGATGTTGAGTCTGCCATCATACTGACATTGTAGCCCATATCTCTGAAATATTCAGCAATAGTAATTCCTGAACATCATCAAGTCAAAATTAAAAACTATTTAACTATTCCACAAAGCAGTCACTCATGAAAAGGATGGAATAATACAATTAAGCAATTATAAATGAACAGTTCCCTAAAAACAGTAACCGAAGCCTATTTTCATTTAAGTATGTCACTATTACTTTTTGTTATTATTGCTATTTTTTTCATAAGTTCACTAAGAAATGGAGGAAATCCAGTCAATTTCTTAGGAATTGATTCATATTGGAGTGCAGATATCAACCTCCAAAAGTATAATAATGGTTAACAACAGTAACCTGTGTAAATTGAAGCCTCACGAGCAGCCACTGGCATATTTGATGTGTTAGCTACAAGTGTCGTACGCTTCATGACAGATTCTTCCCGCCCGTCTGGCAATGTCATTGTCAATTGAGGGAAATCCATAAGCACCTATAGAAAATAACTAGGTCAGACACTTCGAAGACACCACAAGTTAATTAAACAAGTTAGCAAACTATGTACCTCTGCCATTTCATTTCCTCTTTCTCCACAACCAACATAAACTACAGTGTCGGAGTTGGAATACTGCATTTAATATCGGACAAAAATAGGATTAGAAGTTTTAAAACTGATAGATATTACTGGCAAACAAGATTACCAATAACATGAAAAAAGCTAATGCAAATCAATGATGTTCACCTTGGAGAGAGCCTGACTAATGACTGTTTTTCCACAACCAAATGCACCAGGAATGGCACAAGTACCACCAAGCACGGAGGGGAAAAGAGCATCAAGAACACGCTGAATGAAGCCAAATCGTCAGATTACAAAACACTCTAGAGAGTGACAATTTGTGAGTGCACGTGTGTTTTTATTTGGTGGAGGGGAAGAATCAACAAAAAGAACATGCAAGATGGAAAAAGAAATCATGTCACAAATAGTCACCTGTCCAGTCAAGAGAGGTGTATCAGCAGCAAGCTTTGAAGCTACAGGCCTAGGTGTACGCACGGGCCAGGTCTGCAGAGCGGTATATCATAATCATATTGAGCTTTTTGCTCAATCGATAAGAAATATTATGAAAATTATCCACATTTAATTTAAGAGCTAACCTGAAGCATGGTAAATTGTTTCTTGACACCTTGAAACTCGAGTTCTAGGACAGTGTCCTGCAAAAGTTCAGAAAATTTCATGTGACAAGTGACAACTTAGATTTTGACTTAAAACTATTAGCAGGTTGATGTATAGTAGGTACTGTATTTTCAAAGAGACAAACCTTCAACGAGTATTGGCCAGCTGGTGCAATGTAGGTTACCTTTCCCATAGCATCAGGAGGAAGAGCAACATGATGTTGCATTAAACTGTTCTCAACCACTTGCTGCATGAAGAATTAATGCACAAAAACAAGAAGTGCTTACAAAATCAGCAGTAGCTTTTAATCAAAAAACTTGAAATTTCCACGGGTAGGATAGTTCTGTCAAACTCACCGCATATAAGTCACCACCTGTCAAATGATCCCCCTCTCCTGCCATTCAAAATCATTCTAAGTTAATAAGGATGCTACCAAATCGCAGTACTTTTCTACCTTGTACCAAGACATTTAAGTCAGCACCAAATAACACAAAAAGGAATAGTTTTCAGGCACCTATTTTCTTTGGCTCAAATTCCCAAAGAACATCTTTGTCAAGTGCTGGGACAGATACACCACGAGGAATATATACATCACCGGATTTTATTGCAATTGTTTTCAGAGGCCTCTGTTTGAGTATTTTACCAAAAACAAAAGCAAAAACCGCCATTAGAAAAACATTCAAGGACTTCAAGCTAGAAAACCAAATATCATTTGGCCAACCTGTTATCATGAAAATTTTAAAGAAGACGAATTTTACAAACCTGAATACCATCAAATATATTTCCCAAAATTCCAGGACCCAATTCAACTGATAGAGGCTGTAAAAATAGGTCAATGAGTACAGGGTAAGCATTTTTCAATTAATAAAAAAGCGACATATGCTTAAAAAAATTGAAGTTTGACAGAAAGAACATGAGAACCTTGCGAGTTCGAAGAACAGGGTCATTAACCATCAGTCCAGCTGTTTCCTCATACACTGCAATAAAAAATCACAATGACTCTTGTAATCAGTACACAACTATTATTAATATGATAACAGCCCGAATAAAAGAAATGATAATCTTGTTTCCTTATTGACTATGGGGTCTTTAGTAATAGTTATAGTGGTCCACAAAGGCCTTTCTACATACTAGGGAGTGCGGTTGAGTACCAGGGGTAGCAAATGTAAGTTAGACAAATCATTCTCCCAGTTCCCAGTCATTCCCCAATTCGTGACCCAACAGGCCTCAGGCATCATCACATCAGCTATTGATGTTTACATATGTTATCAATAAAGAATGTTAGTTAAAGTTGACTTCTGATGGAGTAGCCTACTGAGACTTTTATCAAACGCAGGAAAGTGGTCATCTCTTTACGCGCAGTGTTACATATGAATCACAAGCAGTGGGTATTCTAGAAACCCGCTTAGGCCTCTCGGCACAATTCACATGTTTTTGGCATACCCTCTTGAACGCTATTCAACTCATGTAGCCTTATGCAGTATCCACACCAGAGGGCTCAGAACTCAGATCCCCATAGAACAAGTTCTTTAATAAAGAGACATGCCTTAACCTTGGTTCTTCCAAATTGGCCTTGCTACTTCTGTAGTTCTTAGACAGTAATTTAAGAAAATCTAAGTCTGGAGTCAGAAAACACTTACAGCTTGACAGAAAGACTGGCTTGAGCTGATAAAGAAGAGTTTGAAGGATAGTAGAAACACTAACCCTGAATAGTGGCAGAATCTCCTTCCAACCGAATAATTTCACCAATAAGATTGTCGTGTCCAACACGAACTAGTTCATACATAGCAGCTCCTGCCATTCCATCAGCAACAACAACTGGTCCAGACACCTATTGGGAACCAAAGTTAAAACTACATAAGAGATACTCTTTCAACATAAAATTAATTGCAGCAGCAAAGAAGGCAACTTAGATTGAATAATAATATCATCATCTAAAAGTCACGGATAAATATACTGAAGCACCCTGAATCAAGGGAGACCATATGAACAGACTAAAGTAAAATTATATTCAAGTGGACGGAAAAGGTAACAGAATTGCCAAATTAGACTAAGAACAAATGGATCCAAGTTGGAAGAATCCAAAAAAACCAATGCAAAAGAACATACTGACTGCATCTAGATTGGATCAACATAAATGGCAGATTGAATTTTAAACACTAAGCGGTTGCACCATTTAGTGACAAAATAATTTTCAACCCCGGAAAGGAAACGGAAAAGGAAAAATAAAAATAAAAATAATCAACTGTAGCAAACATCTGAAGTAAGTCAAAAGCAGATACCAAAACAGTAAAGAGAGTAAATCGAAGGAAAAGAAAAAAGCGAACCTTGCGAACGTATCCATACTCGCTCTCCTTTTCGGCATCCTCGAAGGTTGTCAATGGGCCTCCGTAAACAGACGGCATATTTCGAGGTTAAGAGAATCGAATCGACAAAAGTAATCAGCGTTCGGAACTGAATCCGAATGAACAAGATCCGATCGGTGAAGAAAAGAACTTCACACACAGTCTATGGTTGAAATCAAATCTCGCGGCGATTTGGAATTATTGACAGTCAGATAGAGAGAGAGAGAGAGAGAGAACGTGAGGAGATCGATGTAGGTAGTTGCTGCTGCTGGTTACACTGATTGATTGATTGATTTATGGTAATTTAAGGAGGAAAGATACTCTACTTTTGCACTTGTTACAGATACCCAATCAGGTTATGCCATGTCAGCCTACCTATAAATATCTTTTACCGGGCCAATTTCGGGCCTAACGAGAAAGCCCAATATACATTTTTTACATTTTTACCAATGTGATTAATGGGAGCCCAAATAGACATGGTTGGTTATCTGAAAGATATTGCTAATTTAAGATTTGATTATCTTTTATTTTCATCGTCAGAAATTGAAAGATGATGACAGTGACGGTGATATCATCTAAACTATTTCCAATTCCGATTCCAATTCCAATTCCAATTCAAATGAATCTCGTGTTCACCATTCCTTCCCCATTCCAGACCTCTAAAATATCATGTTGTTTTCACCCAAAACCGGGCAGAAGAAGCACCTCGCGTATGTCGGGAGTTCCGGCGCGGGACAGAGTGATAGATTTGGGGAAATACAGTGGTAAAATGCTGGGGAGCTTGCCGTCTTCGTACCTGAGGTGGGTGTCGAAGAATCTGAGAGCGGGTGATACGGAAGAGTGGGCCAAGCTGGCTGATCAAGTGCTCACCGACCCTGTTTACAGAGACCGAATCGAGTGGGAGTTGGCCGACAAGATTCTCAGCGGAGGAAACGAAACCCTGTCATCTGGGAGAAATGCTGTGTCGGAATTGCTGGAAATCAGCAAGAGATTTGGGTGGGACAACGAAGATAAGCGTGGGTGGAGTAAGGTTGATTTTGGGTTGTTGGGCACGTCCAAGGGAGGGAGAATACCCCGAGTGGGGGCGAAGGAGGAGACTGCAGGTGAAATAATGAAGAAGAAGAAGAAGAAGAAGATTAAAGCGGAGGAGGAGGAAGAAGATGGAGGGAAAAGAAGGGAGAGGAGAGAGAGGGTAAGGCGGCGAATGGAGGCGGGGGGCTGTGGAAACATTAAGGATGATGAACAAGAAGAAGAAGAAGAAGAAGGAGGTTTGGTGAGTGGGCCTGCAGCTGGATATGGGCAGAGGAGGAGGAGTAGCCCATTTCCGGGGAGAGAAGCACTGATGAACAAGGTTCTTCTTAATCGCCAAAACATTGTCTAATTCACCGGCCACACCCACACACCTACTTGCTGCTATTAAATTTTCATTCTTTACTCTTTCTTTTCACTCTACTCAACCCACTCTTTCATCAGGGTTACTGTAATCTCTCTGTCTGTATATTAATTAACCTTGTTATTTTATTATTATTATTATTGAATACAATTATTATTATAAAAAACAAGAGTTGCGTATGCGTATGCGTATGCGTTACGAGTTACGACTTAGGTGAGTGATTTTGTCGGTTTCCTTACCAATGAATGAATGAACAAATTTACCCCACGCCCCACATCATCTGCCTACTCTCTCTTTTCTTCTTCTTCTTCTTCATCTTCTTTATCCGTGTTACATACAGTACCATCAATTGTCTGAATTACAGGAACCTTCGCCTATGTCCCTTTTGTCTCTCTTTATTTCTTGCTTTCATCCAATGATTGACTGTTTCTGTTTTCCATTTTCATTCTTTATTTCCTCACAATTAATTACACTCTTGTTCTGATGCTCTCTAAAATCGTTTCTTATGATTTTGATTTGCTTTTTACTCTCTCTTACCGGTGTAAATTCGACCCGAGACCTGGTTCAATATATATTTATTCTGATTTTGCAGGAGAGTTGCAAGAAATCATTAGTTTGTGTTACTGTTAGTATTTCATGTCTCTTGTGTAAATCTTATAAAGATTATAATTCTTCCGTTCTCTGTGATAAAGATTTAACCTTTTCCCATTTAATTGTAATTATATTCTTCTTTCAATAGACTCATTCAACTACCACTGCATGGTGGGGTGAATGGCAGAAGGGACCTTGTTAGCTGGTTTTGATTGTCCCTTTGCAGAGCTTCCGGGTCATGTATTGATAGAGATCTTGATCCGTGTTCCGGTTGTGGAGTGGGGGCAGCTATCGTGTGTTAATAAGTACTGGGCTAATTTGTTTCGCGAGGAATGCTTGTGGCACGCTGCTCTTGCCAGGTGTTTCCCTTTATCTGGTCATCGTAAAAGGTGGCCTGGCCCTATTCCTCGCGGAATCAGTAAAAGGTTGGTCCTTTCCTGTATGCTTTATATGATGAGTATGCAATCATTGCTCGAGTGACTCACCTTATTGTATGTGTATGTATATTCACTAATCATTATTCAGGAGGTTTGTTGCTCTGTATGTGAGTAAATTCATCATGTTGCCGGTAGAAGAAGAAGATGATGAACTAAGTGAGATTGTAGGTCATACATACTTGTTCTTAAAAGAGCAGCTTCACATTTCAACCATGCCTCCTCCATCTGGGATACTTCATGGAACTATTATAGGTGCTATCTCTCAAACCATTAACAAATAATTTCTTTTATTTCTGTACCTAGGAATCATGACCTATTTTTACTTCGTTTTAGCTACTCGTAAATAGATTAGTTGGATGCAGATGTTTTAAAATAGCTGGGTTAATCTATGTTGTTTTACATGAAACTGAACAATATTTTAACCAGCCAGATCAAGTCCCTATGGTTCACTGAAATTAAAGTTAACATAAGTAGACGACATCTAGGCAGTAACATAGGTTTGAGTGGGTACGATTAGAATGTAATGAAAATCGTTTAACTGTGTGTATGTTTTAGTAACAAAACAAAAGTGAATTAATGTATGGATGAAGGTGCAGATCAGTTTATAGCGTGTGGAAAGTCAAGGGACAGGGCACATGAGCTTGGTTGTATGATTTGGTTGGGTGTTATTGAAAATTTGGAGGACAATCATCGCACCTTTCTGTTACTGAAACGTCTTGCAATGGAGGGAGGAGATCATGTGAGCATATCTCATATATCATATATATACTTGTTGAAGGAAAATGTGAAATGAGGAGAGAATAATGGGTGGGGGTAATTTGCAGGTGGTGTTTCTGGCATATCCGTATTCGAGGTCGCACCGAGTTGAGTGGAAGATATACGAGAGGCTTCTGACAGATTTTAGAGACTGCATGAGTAATGAAGAATACTATGATTTATTAGGTTGTGCAAAACAAAAGTTTCAGGCAATACCAGCAACATGGCTAGGCCACTGAAGGCAACAGTAATAGTGTTATTAATGTGAATGTATTATTAGTATGAATGTATGATGTTTGTTGGTGAATGAAGAAACATCATGTGAATATATAATGAGATTTTAGCTTTCAGACAAGCAAGCAGGAATGATTTTAGCTCTCTTCTTCTGTTTTCATATTAAGATGATTCTGTTTCTGTTTCTGATGGGCCGGGCGAATGGTTAAATGGACTTTGGGCTTTTGCATATGCAATAATGAATGAATAAAACTGAATGAATAAGAATAAGTGGCATCCATCACTCACTCATTCATTCATGTGATTTGAGTAGACAGTAGTAGTAGAGTATACAAAGGACAATAATGTAATATGAGAAAATAAAAAACAATAGTGTTTGGTTTTCTGACAATATTCTCTGCTGCTACTACGATTGGATCCCTTTCTTCTTTTTTCCCAATGCAAATAAATAATACTACTGTTGCTCTGCTGCTCTTATTTATTTTTATATACAATTAATTAATGTAATTCATAAATGGTGTAAGTAATGTAGTATTAATAGTAGAGTGTGTGATTGAAACGAGACAGAAAATTGAAACAAATCTTGGTAGTAAATCTACAAGCTTTGTTATGGGAATCCGGAATCTCATTAACTCTTTCTAATTTTTCAAAATCCTGCATTCATTTATTGTTTTTTGCAGTCACTCCCCTTCTCTCTCTATTCCCATTTCATTTCTCTTTAATTCTCTCTACACACAAACCCCAACACCCCTTCTCTCTCTCTCTCTTTGGGGTTTCATTTTCGACTGCTGCAGCCAACCATTTTCGTAAGTGATCTTCGAGCTTCTCTCTTGTTTCTTTTCACCATTGAAAAGAAAAAAAATCGTTTCTTGAAATGCTTTTCTTTGTTTAATTCGTTTTTATCCATTTTGGTTTCTTTTTTTCTTTTCTGGGGGTGGTGGTTTTGCAAGGGTTTGGTGGGTTGTATACAGGATCAAGATGTTTGACGAAATGTAGTTCCTCTTCCTGGTTAATTCCTTTTTTTTTTTTTTTTTTTTATATATATATCTCCGTATAGTTAGTCTCATTTATCTTCACTTTCGTTTTTCTTTTTCCTGGTTGAGGATAATTTCTTGGTAATAATTGGATCTGATATAATTACTTGGATGAATGCCTTTGCAGGGTTTCTTTAAAAAGGCCATCTTTGCATCCATAACTATTGTTGATGGATTTCTTCAAACTAAAGAAATTTAGGAATGCCCACAAACCAAACGCTGATAATGTGACACAAGATCAGCCGGTGCCCCAACCACAGGAGCCCAAAAACGCTGATAATGCGTTGGGTAAGTCAGTCAATGACGATTCTACGAATCCTGAAATGGAAGACGATGACGATGATTTCATCACGAATGAGGTGAAGAGGAGGCTGAAAGAGCTGAGAAGAAACAGCTTCATGGTATTGATACCTGAGGAAACTTGTCAGGCTGATGAGGAAGATGAAGAGGAACAAGGGGAAACCAGCTCTAATGAATGGAGGGATGTTGAAGCTGAGGGAAGACAGTTCTGGTCTGGTTTTGATGCTGTCTATGATGTATACTGCGAACGCATGTTGTTTTTTGATCGCTTCAGTTCTCAGCAGCTGCTTGAACTTGGTAATTGTTTCTATCCCTCTAATGTCGTCGTTTCCGAAATTATCTGTGGTTGCTCAATTAGTTGGAAACTTCGACTTACATGCACAAGCTCATTATAACTCGATGTCAAAATTGAAGTAATTATAGAAAAGGGATTAACAATTCTTACTGTTTCTAAATCGAAAAATTGGTTTGTCATGACCTTAAAGTTCATCAGCTCTTTGTATGCATGCCCTTATTCAAATTCTATAGATAAAGTTGTCCTTAGATGCCTGATTAGGCCAAATTCAGTTGAATAGCTCATCAGGACATTTTCAGGAGTAGCAAATTTGATTCAGATAAATGTTATTTTTCGCTCTTTCTTGATGTATTGATGATGAGTGGGAATGTGGGAAAGTGATTTTTTTTTGTTCTGAATTGGGCAATAGTTAAAAGCTTAAAATCGTACAGGTTGTCATGTTGTTTCGACACCATCGCCAAGATCTGCCTCTAAAAAGCTCGCGTCTCCACTGCGATGCCTTTCTATGAGAAAATTCGAGGTGGAAGAAGACGAAAATGAGCATTTGCAGGGGGCAGTCAGTAGTGACCCTTATCAAGAACTCGAAACTGCATACGTGGGTCAAATGTGCTTGACCTGGGAGGCGCTTCATTGCCAATACACACAACTGAGACAGAAAATCTCATCACAACCCGAATGTCACTCCTCTTACAACCACAGCGCTCAGCAGTTCCAGCAGTTCCTTGTCCTATTGCAGAGGTTCATTGAAAACGAGCCGTTTGAACTCGGCTCTAGGCCAGAGATATTCGCTCGCACAAGAAAATCATTGCCCAAACTGCTCCAGGTTCCTAAAATCCAAGGTATGATGATGATGAGGTGGAAAGCCGTTGTTGAAAACAAGTTGTTTGTTTATAAGGGAATTTTAGGCTTGATTTGATGTTGTTCTTGTTGATGGTTTTATTAGCTTATGAGGAGAAAAGCACAGGGGGGGAGGAAGAGGCATCAGAGCTAGTGGTTGTTGCGACAGATTTAAGCAAAATAATGGAAAGCTGTATCTTAAGTTTCCGGCAATTCATAAAGATGGAGAAGAAGAAAACGAGCAGTGTGCGCAACATATTTGGAAGCCAGAACCAGATGGGTACACCGGTTCAACAGATGCAACATTCCCTTGAGAAGGTGAATATATAACTAACTAATATATAACTCTCTTTTTTTTGAACAAGTGTTTTAACCAGATAAGATGAATACAGAAAGCAGTGAAAATGAAGGAGGTGCAGAAGAAGAGCTATAATTATAATAATAAGACGACGAAGAAGAAGAAGAAGAAAAGTTGGCCGACGGCGGAAGAGGATGTGGAGACGTTGCTTGGGCTTATCGACGTCAAAGTGTTGTGTAGGGTTCTAAGAATGGTGAGAATAAGCAAAGAACAAATGTTTTGGTGTGAAGAAAAGATGAAGAAATTGGTTGTTGATGGCAAGTTGCTAAGAGACCCTTCACCAATCCTTTTTCCTTGTTAATTAATTAATCTTTTTTTATATATATGTAATGTATGTATCTTCCGATCATTTAGATACACACTACAAGACTTTATTTATTTATTCTAGTAACTTCTAATTAGTGAAAGAATTCTGATATATATATAATATAAAATACCTGTCTTTGTTTCCCCTAGTTAGTTGAATTTGAGAAATGTATTAAAAAGTTTAGTTGTGGACCTGTAAATCTGTAGTTTGTTTTTATGTAAGCAGTGTCTTGTAGTTCACTTGGATAGACAAATTTCATATCTTTACTATACAAGAACACATTGATAATGGATTGGTGGTCCAATTAAACAAAAAATGAAACAAATATATATTATAATTATATACAAGAAGGAAGGAATAGTAACCTTAAAGTAGTCAATGTTTGAACCAAATTATTTGTATTGTTGTAAATTATAGTGTGGGAGGGGCTTGGTGTAGTGTAGGGAGTCATCACTTTTGACTATATTTGTATATACACGAAAAAATAAAGAAATAGGAGAGAAGAGGAAGAAAGTGTAGAGAGAGTGAGGAGAGAGAGGGAGAGGAGAGAGAGAGAGAGAGAGAGAGACAGCGTGTTGGGTTACGGAAGCGACATTTGTATTTCCTTCCTAATAAAACAAAACAAAAGAACCGAAGAAGAAGAAGAAGAAGTAATATAATATAAATAAGCTGGTCGGTCGGCCAACATATTTATTCGGTTGGGTTCCTTCCGGTGACTTTTGTTCTTCTGATCGTTTACTGTAACTCAAACAATTGTAAGACTCTCTGCTCAATCTTTAACACCATCCATCCCATGTGAGTTGCCTTCTTTCCTTCTTAATCTTTTTTTTGGTTTTTCATGTCTGTGTGCTCTTTTGAGGGTTGGTTTAGGAAGCAGTGCATGAGGGTTGGTGTTTCTTCTCACTTTGGTTCAATCAATGCCGTTTTTCCTTATCACTTGTTGTTCTTCTGTGTTTCCATTTTTGTGTGTATGTGTGTGTGTGTGTGTGTTTATCTAAAGATTTCTCTAATTCTGGTTGTTGTGCACTCTCTTGATTGGCATTATTTTATTTGCAGTGGGTGATCATGTGCGTATGTTTGTAGAATCCAGTACTACTCACTTTCTGTGAATAAGAGATGTGACAAAAAGTACTGACAAATTATAACTATTAAGTATGACAACTGAAAACCCTATGAGAGTTTCGGAGGATAGCGTTGGAGCTGCAAAGTGGGCCCCACCCAGGGCCACTCCTGCTTTTTCTTCTTCATCAGCAACCGAAGAACTGGGGTCGTTGCTCAGAGGCCACGACAACACTGAAAGAGATGGCATTAATATTGCTCCTAATCGTAGTGGTAGTGCACCTCCAAGCATGGAAGCCTCTTTCTCCGCTTTTGGTAATCGATCTTATAATTCAACATCCCTTGTCCAATTCAACTCTTGCAAGCTGATTCATTGTATTTAATAATATGTTATCTTCTGAGTATTGGTTTGAACCAAAGTCTTGAAAACATTAACCTTGGACATGACTGTACTGTGTGTGTTTTCAGGCAATAATTGGAGATCACCCTCTGTAGATGGTGGTCGTGGAAGTGGATCTATGTACATATCGAGAACTTCTCTTTCTACGACCCATGAGGACGACCCTGAAGATGATACAACACTAAAGGATGACCGGACAAAAAGTACTAGTCTCATGTTTGGACACAACTCTTTGTCGTTTAGTGCTCGTCACAAAAGTTTGGCTAATCTTCTACAGGTATTCTATACAACACGTGTAGAATCTGTTCTTTTTTTCCTTTAATAGAGAAATTATGCGCATAGACAGATTCGATGTGGCTGCTCAAGAAACAGTGTTGAACTTGGGACTCTTGACGAGTGCATTTATTAGTACTTGAAATCCTATTTCAATAACTACTTTGCGTTCTGATTTTGTTCTTTCATGTGGTGATTAAAATCATGCTTCTACTTCTAAGGAAACATCTATTGCTTCTGTCAGTGCATGCTTTTATATTAGTTGAAATAAATGTGGGCATGCAGATAATCTCTTAAGATCATGAGCAGAATAGTGCCATGTAAATTCATTGCAGTGGTCCCCACCAAAACTAAGCGATTTTTATATTTTATACATTTAATGCAATTTACCTGATAGCTACGTACCGATGACAATCACTCTATATATGACATCGTTTATTTGTGGTATCTTGTTTAATTTGTAGGAGAGTTTTCCGCGGACGCCTTCGCCAGTGTTTAGCCAGAATCGTTCCTCAAGCCATGTCGGCGAAGCTTTCAACCATGAAATGCAAGGCCTGTCACTGGATTCTGGCATTGATATCCCCACAGTTCCAATAAATCCTTTCCTCGACACCTCAGGAAGGTCTCTTTCCATGCACGGGGATGAATTAATTAGTAAGAATACATTATTTTACCAGTGATTGTGTGAGTTTTTGTGGCACCGTTGATTTAGATGCTTCTATAATCATTCATATAATGGAGGATTTGTTCGGCCGAAAATGAAATACATCCGCATACATAATAATACTTATTTTCCGCATGATGCAGGCTACCATGTTTCCGGAACTGGTCTGCAAAGAAATATCAACTCGGTTGAGATGCAGCCATCTCCTTTATATGCAAGTACTGGAGCTTATATGGCTCCAGGAACTTCATTTTATCCCAATCTCAGTACTTCCGGTTTATATACTACTACTCCACAGTACAGTGGATATTCTATGGATTCCTCAACATTTATTCCACCGTATCTGGCTGGATATCCACCTCAGACAGCTTTTCCTTTGCATATTAATGCCAATTCTGGACAAAATCTTACTAGTCAAACTCCTGGCATTCCAACTGGGGAAAACTTCTCAAAAGGCTCTGCTGCTGTACAGAATTTAAACCGGTTTTATGGCCAATACGGAGTAACAATGCCTCCAACCTTTCAAGATCCTCTTTCGTTGCAGTATTTCCAGCAGACTATGCGAGATCCGTATGGTGTACCTATGCAATATGCCAATTTACCATCACCTGGTATGATTAGTAATGAAATTCATTTTTTTTTTAGAAAGATCTCCTTACAAAAAAGGGTCCAACGAACTACTAACTGCTTATTTATACAGCTGGGCAGACATTCCAGTTCTCCCCACGTGGGAATATTGGCATTCCAAGTGCAAGGGAAACAATGATACCTGGTACGAGTTACCTTAGCAGTCCCACTGGTCTAGGATTTGTGCCTCAGTTCCCAACATCACCTCTTGGTAGTCCAGTTTTCCCGCAGTCTCCGGTTGGAGGCACAAGCACAAGTTCATTAGGAAGAAGATATGATTTTGGGTTTTCTCAAACTTCACCCAGAAATGTTGGTGGGTATGCCAGGTGGCAAGGACAAAGGGAGGCTGACAGCTTTAGTGAATACAGAAAACATTCTTTTCTTGAAGAACTTAAAACAAGCAATGCTAGAAGAATTGATCTCTCTGACATTGTAGGTCGTATTGTTGAATTCAGGTAGCCTTTCAGCTTTTTTTTTTTTTTTGTCGGTTTCCTTTGTAATAGAGCTGAATGATCATTCGAAAATCATTTAATATGCATGTGTAACTTCAGTGTTGATCAACATGGGAGTCGATTTATACAACAGAAGTTGGAAAATTGTAGTGTACAAGAGAAGGAGTTGGTCTTTAAGGAAGTTCTCCCACATGCTTCAAAATTGATAACCGACGTCTTTGGGAATTATGTTATTCAGAAGGTAGGTTACCTCAGTTTGTTTTGTGCCAATTGGATTTTATAGTTGCATATTTGGGGTTGTACATTATTCCTTCTCTGCATTTCATGCATAGTTGGTTGTATTTACAGTTCTTTGAACACGGGACGTACGATCAAAGGAAGGAACTTGCAAGCCAATTATCGGGACAGATGCTACCTTTAAGTTTGCAAATGTATGGTTGTCGTGTTATACAAAAGGTATGTGCATATTCTTATCCATTATTCCATCCTATGCTAAATGATGGCGACTATTTAAGTCTCATTACTTGTACCATAATCATGATAAGTGACGGATCTTAAAAAACATATATGTGGATATACACTTCAGGCTCTGGAGGTTATCGATGTTGAGCAGAAGACAGAACTTGTACTGGAACTGGATGGGCATGTAATGAGATGTGTGAGGGATCAAAATGGAAATCACGTCATACAAAAATGCGTTGAATGTATGCCCACTGAAAATATTGATTTTATCATCTCCGCCTTCCATGGACAAGTAGCTACGCTATCTACTCATCCCTATGGTTGTCGAGTGATTCAGGTACAACCATTCTTGGTTAAAACAAAATACAGGAATCCCGATCCTTTTTTCTTGCTACATGAAACCTAAAGTGGAAGGAGATTTTAAAGAAGATTGTTGAATCCATGATTTCCTTGCAGAGGGTTTTGGAGCATTGCTCAGATGACGTAAGATGTGGAACAATAGTGGATGAGATACTGGAATCTGCTTCTGATCTTGCTCGTGATCAGTATGGCAACTACGTCACACAGGTTTCTTTCTATTTTGGTTTATGGATCTCTATTAAATGTATGCAATGTAGAACCATTTTCTTTTATATAATAGTTTTTTGGGATTGATTACTCCCTTTATTTTTTTTCTTTATTTTTTTTTTTATATATCTGAGACTCCATTATTGAAGCATAGTGCAAACTACGATTTGAAGATAACAGTAGTACGTTTTGAGCTGAAAGTAAAATTTTGGTCCCTTTTCTCCACTTGTTTGTCGAACATAAAAATTTGATCACTTCTACAGCACGTTTTGGAAAGGGGAAAACCGCTTGTACGGAGTCAAATTATCCGCAAATTGTGTGGGAAAATTGTACAGATGAGCCAGCATAAGTATGCATCAAATGTTGTAGAGAAATGCTTAGAGTTTGGCGATGCTGCTGAACGGGAGTTCTTGATTGATGAGATCCTTCTGCAGTCTGAAGAAAATGACAATTTACTGGTAAGAGAATCTGTTGTTCAACACCTTGTTTGAAGAATAAACTAAAATATCACGAGTATACAATATACATTCTTTAACTATACCTAATTGATGTCTCTTGGCATCATTCATTCTGCCCTTTTTAACTGGCTAACAATATAATAAGGATTTCATTTTTATTTTTTTTATTAAAAAGTTGTTTATTTTTTTATTTTTATTTTTTTCATTTTTAGGTGATGATGAAGGACCAGTTTGCAAATTACGTAGTCCAGAAGATTCTTGAAATTAGTAACGATAAGCAGAGAGAAACATTGCTTCATCGAATTCGGCTTCATCTCATTGCTTTGAGGAAATATACATATGGGAAACATATAGTTGCTCGATTTGAACAATTATGTGGTGAAGGTATAGACAGTCTACGTTCCTAGTCATCTTTCTTTTTTCTAGTTTTCAATTTTCGATGATGGTGAGAACGGTATATAGAACTTGTAAAAGATCTTTTTGCAGCTGTGTTGATGATTGCAACTAACTGCAGTTGTTGAATGATGTATGCAGATAATGGAAGTACCTCAGAGCCATAGGGGATTTGCTTTGAATGTCGGAGAATTATTTTACGAGATTCTCTGCTCTTACCTGACATTGAAAGTGGATATAGCTGAGATAAGCTCATAATAGTCCAACCTCCGGTCGACAAGTGCTGGGCAGTGCATTTAGAAGTTAGGTTGAAATTACTATGTCGGTACGTATATATGTGAGAATGTAGCAGTGTGGTGTAACTTCTAGTAGAAATGTGTGAGTAATGTATAGATAGAAGCAGGGGACTTGCTTAGGTGTAGTTTGAATGCTGATTCGTCGATTTGTCGAGTGTTTGTTTATTTGAGGAGTTGAGTTGCAAACCATAGCAGGTGAATCCAATAATCAAACAAATAATAAGAATATCTAAAGCCACATTGTGGTACAACAAACAGCTAACAAATGTTTTTTTTCTGTATGCCTTCGGATCAATGAAGGGAAGCATAAATAAGTCTCATGTGACTAAAGTAGAGTTACACACGACATCCAAAGATGACGACAATATCTCTGATTAGACATTTCCTCATAAACCAAAACTTTTGTTGGTGCCGCACAGTTTAAAAATGGCACCAACACCACCATATCAGCAATACAATGCCTCAAATTTGTTGGAATCAGTCTTCTTTTACCTTTCTAAAACAGCAAATAAATCCATCCATTCATGAGATCTAACGAACCCAAGCTTCATTTCTATTAAAAATGGGCTGAGATTTCAAAGACAGACAGCTCCTAGTCAGTCTCCCATGCGCCAATCAACAATAATGCCTTCCTTGAAAGTGTGTTCAGACGACTATGAAAGACAGAAAGTGTATTTTATTGAAGGAATTTTAGCCCTGAGTCGATATCTGTGTTTTAGATTTACGTCTTTCAGCTAGCAATACATCTTTCCAAGCTTCATAGAACATCCATGTAATACCAGAGGACGGCATCACTTTCAAACAGCTAGCTCCCCAGCCTCTGTAAAGACCCATCATACCCTCCTCTCTCACAACTTCCGCTAGTGCAGCTGAAATGTTGGGTGGGCATTTCCCTAACAGAGCTCCTACCATCAACCGTTTTCTTGCAACCTCTAAAGGGTAACTTATTGTACTTGCTGTCAACCCTGAAACATTTGCAACACCGATCAACACATATGCTATACTCTATCCCCAATTCAACTCCACATATCAGATTAATCACCATATTTACGTAATTTGAAAAATAAAATAAAAATAGCAGACTACTGAAATGACCACTAAGCAAGATTTTACCAGAAAAAGCCCCTATCAAGAGCATCTCTACACGAGTTAATGATTCCTTTTTCTTTGTCACACAGTAGGATTTCTTCAACGTCTCGTACATGAAATAGTAGCATGTGCTGTAAGGGAGCATGCCCATCAAGGTGGGTTTAATCCCCGAGTAGAAAGCTCCTACTCCACCATCTTTGTACATCTTGTGCACTGCAATACTTAGATTGGGATATATTTCATGACTCACAGTCAATCTGTCCTGTATAAGATAAATAACCACTTGATAAAGGAGACAAATATAGATAAGAGTCCCTTGATGATAAACAAACAACAAACAAAGTTTCATAAAAAAAAACGAATGTGAAATTATGTATCAATTACCAATGTACCCAACAAACCCTTCCTTTTCTTTCTTATTTGTTTCAGAGACGGAATTTTACCTTTAAAACTTCGAGAGGATGACAGACAAGGGTACTAACAATTCCAGCTGCCGCACCACCTACAGCAACCGGAGACAACCAGGATAGAGAAAAACTGAGACTGAGCTGTCCAACTTGCAACTTTGGACTTTCACTTTGATTCCATTTCTCTTGTGCTGTAGTCATCACTCGCTTGACATGTTCAAACGTTGCAAGCTCAATTGCCTGTGTCGGAACAATGCGCAGCATGTTTATTGCATTTCCAGCCCAAAGTCCTTGCCAACCTTGTTTTTCAATAATCTGAACAAAACTACCATGAATGGTTTTCGACCCAACACCAACCACCATCCTTGTCCTGCATGTTCCAAATTATCATATCAGACATAAAAAAACAATATGTCCACCTGCAAACATAAAGTCAAAATTCAAGTATAACCACATCAATTCATAATTCTTCAAAACGGATACATGGAAGAACTTAATAGTGTCTGATTTATAATAGTTGCAGTGCACTATCTCTGAAATAGGATTTATATGCCAACCAAGAAACATAGCTGCACTTAAAAAGTCTTTGTTAACTTCTGTGGGTATTCATCACTTCACCTCAGAATGAAACATTGCCAAACTTTTATTGAGTTACATTCTCACAGAACTTATCTGATAAGCTAAAATGCAAAAGCCATACAGAAACATGTAAGGTCTAAATCTGGACTTTTACAAGAAGGTACGAGCAAAAATGTTTTTTGGTCCTGTAATATGCATAATTGAGATATCTAGTTAGATTTCAGAAATGCATCACTAACCTGATGGTCTCAAGAGGGGCAAGAATAGCTTTGGTCATAGCCCCTGCTAAAGCTCCGCTGAGAAACTCACCAGCTTCTCTAGTCTTTGCCATATCCTGAAGAAAATCAAAGAAGGTTACTTATTTCAGATGATCCAAATATTTATTCAGAGCTCCATACTTGATCAAGTTAAGTTGAAAAAAAAGAAGAAGAAGAACATGACAGAAATGCTACGACTCTGGCAAATGAATCAAATAAGCAGAATATAGACATAGTTCGAATAGGAGAGGGTAAAGCCATTAAAAATGGGATGGAAAAAGTAAGAGGGGAAACTGAATCTGGATGAACAATTGAACAAAAAGAAAACGGCAACAGAGGAGGAAACATGAAGAAACTAATATAAGAATACAAAAAAAAGGAAAATAGAGGGAAAAGACCTGAAGAGCACGTCCAACATCAGGGACGCGGAGCTTAAGGCGGAAAGGCGATGGCTTTTGAGGCTGGAGTTGAAGCTGGAGCTGAAGGTCCTCCTTGGGTACCACCGTAACTCCATAAATATCTTCCATAATGCAGTAGCTATTCTTCTGCGATTCAGATTACATGGCCATTAATTAACAGAAAAAAGAGAAATGAAAAGGAACAATTTTTTTAATTGAAATGCAATTGAAAGTGGTCGATAGCAGTAAATTTTATAGAGAACAGATATAGGGGGAAGGGGGAAGAGAGAAGGCAGAAGATTGATAAACATGATGCTTACAATGGATGGCAGTGAATGCGAAGATGATATGAAAAAGTGATAAACATGATGCTTACAATGGATGGCAGTGAATGCGAAGATGATAAAAAAAAAAAGAAAAAAAAAAGTGAGAGAAAGAGACGTGCCTGGAGGCGTTGCTGGGTCTGGGTCGGAGTCTTTTGGATCATCAAGAGAGAGAGAGGAGGAGAGGAGAGGAGATTGATATTTATTGGTAAAGCCGTATAGCCAAGGTGTTTGTTGTTTTGCTGCAACCAACTATTTGAAGGACAGGACGACTCTCGTTTGAATACTTCAGATATTTGGGAGGGAGGGTCTCTCTCACTACTAATTCTCTTATCACTCACTCCTCTATTCAACTCAATCTCCTCTCTCTCTCTCTCTCTTCTTTCTCTCTCTAGGGTTGCACTTTTCCCTAAAATCTCAATCAATCCACCTCCTCCGCACTTTTTCTCTCCTTTGTTTTTTTCCCTTATTTTTTTTATATTAATTATTAATTAAATAAAATCAATAAGGTTTAAGATATGTTTTGATTTGTTGTTTAATTATCAAATAAAATAAAATAAAATATGCAGGGTAGAATTGACATTTATGTAAACCTATTGAATTTATAATAATCATATTAATTAATGTCCAAATTTATTTTATAAATAAATAAAATTTCTGAAATGATTTGTGCAGGCATAAATTAAACATTCAGGCACATTTTTTACCATTTCTCAAAAACCAAAAGGTAAAAAACTCAAAAAACTCTCTCAACCCTCTCGATTTTCTTTCGCAAAGCCCGTGCAAATCGTCAACAGATCGGAGGTAATTTTTACGTTTTTACGATCCTCTTGTTATGTAGATTACGAATCCGAAAAAAAAAACGAAAAAAATCGAGCTTAGCAACACTCGTGTGAATTTACACGAGCGAAACCACTTGGCTCGATAAAATTCTCTTTAGTGTGAATAATTATTTTAATATTTTTTTTTTTTTTAATTTATTTCGTAAAAAATGGGAGTTGATTTTTACTCCTGTGAATTTACCCGAGCGAAGTGGTTCCGCTCGTGTAAATTCATACGAGTGTTTAATTTTTTTTTTTTTTAATAAATTAAAGTGCTCGCATGTTTTTGCACGAGCACAACAATTTTTTTTTTTTTTTTTTTTTTTTTTTTTAAAAAAATTAATTAGTTTAATTAGAAGGGGTGCTCGTGCAAAAACATGCGAGCACTTTTGAAGTGGTCGCATGTTTTTGCACGAGCACAACAAATTTTTTTTTTTTTTTTTTTTTCATTATTTAAATTCTTTTTTTTTTATTATATGAAATATTAATAAAGTGCTTATTTAAAATGTTAAAATGTAGATGGCAGGAGGTCGGGGGAAAAGTCTTATGAGTCAAGTTGCCGGTAAAGGCAAGAGCTTAATGAAAGCCTTGAGTGGGAAGGGGGACAATCCGGAAGATCCGGATCGCATTGGAGACCGAGATGTCCTTGCTTCCGCGCGTAGAAGAAAGCAGTTAGCTCGAGAAGCAGCGTTACAGCGGGAAGAAGAGAGACTGAGACGAGAAGGTGTTGCAGCTGGAGCCGGACCCTGTACATTGCCACATGCCGACGACGATAATATGGATACTGACGAGGAGTTGGAGGAAGATGATGGGCCAGCAGATGCATTTCAGGATCGTAGAGGTGGTCGTGTCTTACCCTTTCCGCAGCTGCCTGGTCCTGCGTACTTGGAGGGTCCGTGCGAGGGAGGGCCGCAAAATTTAGAGTTTATGCGATGGTTCAAGTCGCATATAGCGATGTACATTTGGGAAGGATATGTAAGTTTTTCTGTCAACACGTGCTTTACATAATTCTTATATTATTCATTTTTTTTAGCTAACAATACATGCAATATTTTTCAGGAGCGCCGTGAAACTACACGGTGCGAGTCGAGGACCAAAGCACTCGAGGACTACCGCGGCCCGCAGGATAACACGATGATTGCGAGGTTGGAGGCAACAGGTCTTTACCACTTACGAGACTGTTTTCTGAAGAGGATGAACAAGAACCTCATGCTAGCTTTCGTGGAGAGGTGGCAGCCGGAGACGAACAGTTTCCACATGCCATGGGGCGAGATGACGATCACGCTCCACGATGTCGCTTTCATCCTGGCGTTGCGGCTGGACGGACCATCAGTGTCTGAAATTCGCCCGGTAGAAGAGTGCTCACAGAGTCTTGCATCTGTATTGGGTGTCGGTCTTATGGACACCAATGAGATGTTTCGAAATAAGGGAGTTGGTTGGGTTAAGGTGAGAGATCAGTTGACCCTTCTCTGCGCCACAGACGACAAGAAGATGAAGGGCTACTTGATGTTTCTGCTTGGGTCTGTTTTGTTTGTAGACAAAACAGCGTCTAACATAAAGCCGTGGTGGATCCATTTTACCAACGATCTCGATAATGTTGGCAAGTATTCGTGGGCTTCGGCATGCTTAGCAAACATGTACCGCCAATTGGGTATTGCCACCCGCGCTGGGATGAACAGTCTCTGTGGATGTGTAATTCTCCTTCTGGTACGTGTACCTTTATTAGTAATTATTTATTTATTTAAACTTCTATTTTATTTATTTATTCATTGGTGTTTGTTTGCAGTGCTGGATCTTTGAGTATTTCCCCTGCTTTCGACCACCTCTTTCCCGTTCATATGCCGAGTTTGAGCCTCGATGCAGAAGGTAGGCCCATGGTGGAGGCAATAAAACCACGCTGCAGGAATACCGAAAAATACTCGACGCCATGACCGAAAGAGATGTGAGTAATAATTTTTCTAATTATGTCTATAGTAGAGTTACGGATTTTTCTAATTAGTTTAAAATATGCTTAGGTTTGTTGGACCCCGTATGGTACCGGTGCACATTACTTACATCCTCGGAGCATGTATTACGGCACGATACAGTTCATGGATATAGTGGAGCCGTACATGCCCGACCGAGGGTTGCGGCAGTTTGGAAGAGTCCAGACTATTCCTTTCCCGATAATTGAATCGAACTTGCCACATAACCGCGGCTTGTTTGGCGCGGGATACAAAGTCACTTTCCACGGTCCTGGCGGCATGTGGCAGAACGAGTACGCCAACTTCATTGACTTGTCGCAATACCCTGAAGCCTGGCCGCCGGAAACAGTTGCCGAGGAGTACATGAAGTGGTACATCGAGCGGACGCAACGGTTCATTAGCAACCCTGATAGAGTTCCGCCTGCAGAACGGGTTGTTGCTGCGGTGCCGCCAGACCAGCCGTTCGCCAACGACATAGCTCGGCTCCTAGTTCCGATCGTGTTCGGTTTGACTGGTGACGACGCAGCTGAGGCATTCCTGAGCATTCAGCCGCAGTTGAGGGACTTGTTGACGCCACATGCCCACTATTTGCGTCTCTTACCTAGGAGGGGTCGCGGGGAGGTCCGAGGACTCGGGGTCGGGGGTCGAGGGGTGGACAGTAGGACTGTATCCATAGCTCCAGTCGATGTTTGGATCCAACGCTTCGATGCACGATGTGCACTCTCTACTCTGTTTCGAGAAAACACTCAAATAATGAATAAATGTAACATGTGTATAAAAGATTGTACGTAACGAGTTTATAGTAAAATCAATATATATACCTGTTAGTCGTCGTGTTACCGAAATGAACGATGTTGTTCGTCCAACACTTAACAAATCTCTCCTTATAAATCAACCACGTTTCATTGATGTAAGTTATCAGCTTCGGATATTGCCCGTACAAACTAACTATCTCTCTATAGTTGCATTCGTATTCTTCCTCAGTCTCAGATTCGACTAACTTTGCCCACACCGTCCTCCGGAACAGTACACCCAACTTGGTGTTACCCAAGAATTTTGACGCGTTTGCCTCAACGTTTCTGTTTATGTGATATAAACATAACATGTGATGCGAATGTGGAAACACGTTTGGCAATGCTTTCAGTAGGCCCAGCTCACGATCTGTCATTATCACTTCTGGTTCTATCCCGATTGGTAATATGTCTCGCAAACATCGCAATGTCCATGCATAAGTGTCCCCATCTTCACGTGACATAAAAGCAACGGCAATAGTGAAGTTCCTTCCCACGGGGAGTAACCCCAATGATCTCCAAAAGAGGCATTTCATATCTACATGAAGGTAATTATAATTTAGTCAACTCTTATATATATATATATATATATATATATATATATATATATATATATATATATATATATATATATATATATAATAAATGTAATACACATTTAAATAATTATTACCTGTTAGTCTTGTACGTGCAATCCATCAGGATGACGTATGGAAATAACTGCAAAAGCTTTATTGAATCAGGGTGCGCAAACATAACGTCTTGCACTGTATCACCAGCTGGATTTGTTCGATGCCATTTGCTGTATCCACTCTCACACTAGTTCGTGCCACAGATGTTGTATAACTGTTTTTCCTTTCATTTCCTCTCGTCTAATTTTCTGTGATTCATTGTACACTTCTCTCAAGGACGCAGCCGTATCCGGATTCATCTGCCTCAGATGATGCAAAATTTCCTTCGGCTTCACATGGCTCTTTTTCAGTATCTTTGTCACTTCTCGTTGCTCTTCAGTCAGGCGACTTAGCGAACGTAGTCCTTGTGGATATTTATGAGGATTATGATTGTGCTTGCCATTTTTGATGGTAAGGCGCCATAATCCATCACGACCCTCTTTACCCCATAGCGCAAAAGGGCATTTACACTTTATTGAACCGGACTTCCGGCTTGTTTCGACCTCTGCATTTTTTCCTCGACTCTTATAGGCTCTTTTGCAAGTCAAATATTGTCGGCCCTCGTGGTAAGACTGTCGCCTAATCTCATGTCCATGACTGATGGCCATATTCATCGCCCACTCGACTAGTGCATCTTTACTATCAAATGCAGTCGAAATTGTGAAAAATTCACTGAAATCATGTAGCTCGAATGTTTCAATATCTTCATCCACATCTATGTATACTTCCTGTTTTTATATTAATGTAATTAGCAAATTATAAAACTAAAGAATAAAACTATAAAAAAAAAAAAAAAAAAAAAAAATGTGGTGCTCGTGTGATTTCACACGAACAGAGACGTTCTGCTCGTGTGATTTCACACGAGCAAACCTCATCTGCTCGTGTGAAATCACACGAGCTAATTAAAAAAAAAAAATTGTTCTTGAGCTCGTGTGAATTTACGCGAGCACTTGCCAAGTGCTCGCGTAAATTCACATGAGCACATGAATAAAAAATAAAATTCATCTACTCGTGTGAATTTACACGAGCACTTGGCAAATGCTCACGTAAATTCACACGAGTAGATGAATTTTCGGGAAAAAAACGAAAAACTTACATTCGGGTCTAAGTTGTTTGGATCCATCGCAAAAATTGTTGAATATCTGAAATTTTTCACTTTGAATGTTGAGTTTTATATTTTATAGGATTTGGTAGGAATAGTACAAAAGGTAAATAGTTATGGTAAAAAAGTAAAAAACCATGGTAAAAAAGTGCCTGAATGTTTAATTTGGCCTGCGTATATCACCACCCATAAAATTTTAATCTATAGTAGATTGATTGGTAGTTAATTATGGGCCAGATAATGTGGGTTGAACCGACCCATTACCTAGTCTTAATTGATACTCGGGCTTTTATGAGCCCAACCAAAAATAAAATCCAATTGTTTTGGGGATGGTAATAAATAAATAGTACTCCAATGGGCTTCCTTGCTTTTATGAGCCCAGACAGATATAAATAGCTGGCAATGGCATAATTCTATTTTTGCTTTTTATAATCTGAAAATAAATAAAATTCAGAAATGGCATAAAATAATTATTCTTTCCCCGCGCCAACAATTCTTTGCTCCGATTCTTTCCAGTTGGCGCTAATATATCCCTAAACCCTAATTCTTCAGTCGATTGATTATGGCGAACAAGGACGTCACCAGGAAAGACCTATTGGAGCGATGGGGTCTCATTGAACAAGAAGACGATGACGATGATGCCATTTCTTCCATTCACCCCGTTAAACGCCGTCGTTTCCGACAGCTCAAAGAACAATGGTTCCCCCTCTTCTTCTTCTCTCTCTCTCTCTCTCTCTCTCTCTCTCTCTCTCTCTCTCTCTCTCTCTCTCTCTCTCTCTCTCTTTTTTTTAATATATTTTTCATTTTAATTCAATGCGACATATTGCACTTTCAAGAGTTAATTTAGGAGTTCAGAAAACAAGTAACATCAAGGACATTGTATCCCAATCTATCCTGTCTTCGATGTTAAATTTGGAGTATGAAACTTTGTTTTTCAAAACTATCATCTGCTTCAATTTCAAATGCTACTAAATTGGCTTTGTTGCATTTTATTCTTCATGTTTGTTCTAAATATGGCTCAATAATACTCCTTACCAGGTTTTCAGATGCATTCAACTTCTTGACATATTTGCCAAAAGAAAGCCACGTCTGGTGTGGTTATTGGGATCTGATGGGGCCTCTTCTGGAGACATTCTACAATTATTTCAAGGACCAATGCCACGATTCTCCTCTCAAGATTTTATGGAAGAGGATCTCTCAAGAGATGAGAAGTTGCACTCTATGCGTTCATCAGCACCATCAAGCCCAAGAGATGTACAATACGGAATATGAGCTCAGCTGTATCAGTCCTCTACTTGATGTGCTGCATATGCTTGATGAAGAACGGATAACTCTACACCTCAAGGATCTAAATGCTAGAATAGGACGAGGGCAGTATGATGCAACACATGATTATGGAGAAGTTGTTAGTGTTATGTTTGAGGTACATATCCTCAATCTATCTTGGTTTTGCCTCTAATTTTACATCATTTTGTAGTTTTAGAATGTGGAGTCACTGGACTTTTGGTTTAACTGACTCATCATCAATTCTGTATAGTGTTTCATTTTACTACGACAGTTCAACATGAAGATTGGTGTAGAGTTAGTTATTGAGAAAAAAATGATTAAATAAAGTATGCATGCTGCAAGTTTGGAGTAGATATCTGTTGGCACTTGGCAGTATAGGAGAAAAACTAGGGGAGTTAAATGTAAGTTGAGTTCTCCCAAGAGTGCCTGAAACAAATACTTGGACAAAAGGAGAAGTCGTGTGTAGGTTGATAATCAAAGACTCAAAAAGACAAGAACCAACATTGGTGAAGTAAAGTTACAAATCATATGTGAGATAAGCCAATAAAATTTTGATCAAGCTCGTAAAAAACTTGTGCCTCGAAAACTGTTCGTAACTTTACTGAAAAGTGATCTTGTACTGTAGGATGAAAAATATATGAAACTCTTCTAGACTACTTTAAGAAAGAAAGAAAAAATGAGGTTCAGTTACTTGATATGCATGATCGCCTAGACAGTATGCACAAACTTGTAGGAGCACTCAATTTGATAGCATCTAGTTGATGTGAGTATTTTGCGCAAAGGGCTCCATCACTTGCTTTTGTTAAATTTAGTCCAGATATCTGAAGTTATGTGGATTCAAACATGTAAACAACTGACCCAATGGAACCTATTCTGACTAAGTTATGCTGTTAGCATTCATAGATTTCATTTATAAAATTTGTTACGGGACCCATTCTAAGTACGTTACGCTGTTAGCATTCATAGATTTCATTTATAGAATTTGTTACGGGACCTATTCTGACTAAGTTGCGTTGTCAGCTTTAATATCAGGTTTCGTTTATTGAATTTGCTATGGATTGTTTTCTCTGCTTTTCAGCCTCACCTCTTCCTCTAGTATTGTTTTTTTTTAATATTTTTATTATTGTAATGGAATCTGAGCATGAGACAAAAATAAAATAAAATTATGTTTTCCTGTCTTTATCATTATAGCAAAATTCCATGCAATGAATTGCTCTTCTTTTTGAACATTCCAATTCCATTTTATCCCTAGAGTTTAAGCTTCATGCATGGGAAGTACTGGATAGACACCTCGTGCTCAATTCAGTGTTTATTACATTTGACATTCTTCCATTATTAGGACAAAATTTCTTAATGATCTCATTTTATAAGTTTTCGTCATTTTTTTTTCAACAAAAGGTTTTGATGTTTCCCATCTTGTTGGATGACCAATCCTTGGCGACAGAGTTTCAACATTTTATTGAAGCAATTGATAATTCTCATGAACTGACATTAGAGGGACATCAACAATATCCGGTATGACTTTATTAAGGCCCTCCTTTATCTTTTAGATGTTGTATCTTTGATATAGACCACAGGTTTTTCTATGGCAATCCTATTGAAGCGTCCCCTACCTGTTTTTCTTGTTTGTCAGGGAGTCTATGCATTGCTTTTTTTGAAAAGCAGAAGAGTACGATCTATAGGTCATCGTTTGGCTGGACATATGGGTAAATTGAGGTACAGTTTTTCCTTGTGTTGGCAGTTTACCATAGCTTGATTTTAATTGCAATATTTTGCAATTTAGTCTTAAAAGTTTGTTTTAGTATGCACCCATGTTGTCGTTATTAGGTTATGAGCTTTTTAATGGAGGTACTCCCTGAGGCTATATGTTTTGTCAAGTTGCTGTTAGCTAATTACTTATTGTGATGTTTTTTGCCGTGATTACCTGAAAATAAACAAAAGTATTCTTTCAAGTTGATGAGATGATGATTTTGGAATATTTAGCCTATGTCCAACTTGCATCTATTCATATTCCAATTGGTAAGTATGGTGAGATGATGATTTTATATATTGTTTCCTCTGATTGCCTCTCTCTGGTTATGAGATATAATCTACATTTCGTATTGTATCACATCTTATTTTGTGATAAGGTTTTATGCAACTTGAGGAATGATATTTTTGCTGGATCTTGATTGCCTTCCGCTCTGTTGATTGGGAACCCATTTATTGAACTTGAATCAAAATCATTTACAATCATCAGATCTCTTTTGCTGGTTCAAATTAAATAGTTTTCCCATGTTACGACCACATTTTCCTTGAGATAGGTTGATGATGCTGCCAACTCCACCAGAGTTCAACAACCACATAATGCAGCATCACCAACCTATCTCAAGGAAATGTTCAACTGCTTACTCCACCAGAGGTATTGGGATGTTGGAGAGTTTTTGGCCTCACTATGAGTTCTTGGCATGTGCACGTGAAAGATCTTAAAAGGATCTGAAAATGGCCTGTCTTGACTTTGCCCCCTATTACAAAATAAAACTATTTCATCCCTTATATTGGTTTATACGGTCATTTTACCTTTCCGTTCGTTTTTTTAATTCTCTATATTTCTCTTCTTATTTGTTCATTCCATACAATTTTGAAATTATATCTAATGTTGTCGCTAAACAATTTTTGGGCTGAGAGAATATACACAATCTTGAAAAAATAGTTGAACTGGTTATTTATAAGTACCATGTCACTATTGCCTAAAGTCTTATATGGCGAATGCATGTACATTAGATCTTACCAAATGAAGAATGCATGATATCCAGTCAAAAACCTTTGGAAATTGTGTCATTGGTCTTGCTGAATGAACAAAGTATGACATCCGACCAAAAGCCCATGAAAATATTTATCCTTCTCTTCTTTTTCTTTTTCGGTTACATGCAGGAGATCAGCAGACTTGGATCCATTGCAGCATTTACTCAAGAAAAGCATTTACATATTGGAAGCCGAAGGCACCCAGTCAGTTGTCGAGACATCAAGGCCTAGGCTACACCTGGATCGTGTGACTGTATGGCTTGGAATGAAAGCATTGTAGGAACCAGCTGGTTTATTTCTCAATATGTGCAGCCTATACTTGTTAGATGGTTAATAACTTTTTTCCATTTTGTGCTTGAAGGGTTGGGTTTTTAGAGCCTCCAGCTTTTGAAGAAGGGATTTTAGATCGGTATCCCATTTTCCTTAGTATTGTGCTGAACCATATCAGCGATGATTCACTTGAGTTCTCTCATGCAGTTAACTGTTTGAGACTACTATTTGAGAAGCTTGGTAATTTTTTTTGCTATTTTTGGTAATTTTATGTGTATAAACTTTTGGCACCACATTTCTTGATGTTTTTGTTGCACAGGATGTAAACTATGGTTGAGGGCTACATTATCTCCAAGTGTTATGAGAAACACACTGCTTGGTCAGTGTTTCCACACTCGAAACGAGAAAAGCCATAAAGAAATTTTTGATCTTTTCCAGCCTTTTCTGCAGGTATGTTTCTGATGCCACTTGTTTGTTAAAGTCTTTTATAGACTCTGTCAATTTTTTGGAAACAGGGATTTTTTTATATGCCTCATTGCTATAATATTTATATTATCCTTCCAGTCTCTTGAAGCTCTGCAAGATGGAGAACATGAAAAACAAAGAAGGCATTTTCTATACTTTCTCCTTCATCAAGTGCCTGTGAGCAGTAATTTTAGCATACTGATGAGGAAAAAGGCTTGTCAGGTCGCACTTCGATCTTCCATGACATCTTAGCTAAAGAATGTAATATTTGGTTACCTGCAATATCTATCTCTCTAATTTTTCCTTTTCACTTGTTTATGCAGGTTGCTCTCCTCATTATTCTGCGAGGTTATAGGATGGATCCACCTTGCCCACCTTCTGAATGTGCACACATGTGGTAGGCATCTAAGAAACATGTCTTTTACCTTTTAATGATTCTATTCTGTTTCTCATTATCAATTTTGTAGGGGTCCTTCTCTTGTGTCTTCTCTGAAGGATTCATCCCTGCATAGTTCTCTCCGGCAACCTGCAATTGATCTTATTCAAACTATTATAGTGTCTGACGCTTCTGCATTGATTTCTATAACTTTGAACGGTCAGTTGCATCCAAGTGATAAACCCATCAGGCCAACTAATTATGGTGATGGGGAGGAAGAAGAAGAGATTCTGTCTACTCTCAATATTAAAGAGGAAGATATTACTTGTTGGAAAGAGTTCACTCTGCAGCATAAAATTATCTCTCAAGTAGATGGGAGCTGGATGTGTGTACCTATGTTATGGTTTGATGTTTTGGTGGAAATGGACCCTTTGGTTCTTCCCTTATCATTTTCGAAGGCTGTTTTTTGGGCATTATCTCGGTTTTCACTGATAGAACCTCAGAATAGCACAGAAATGACTCTTTCTGCTAGGAATTGGTTGGCAACCTGTGCTTCAGAAATTTCTTATCTCTTTGGGTGGAAGGTTCCCTCTGGTTCTGATGATGGTGGGGATGGAACAGAGTCACGAAACTCTATTAGGACTTCAACTATGTGCCTGCCTTTAGTTAGGACATTCAAGAGGTTAGTGCATTATATTATATGTTTTATGGCATCTCATGTAATATGAACGGCCTAATTGGGAATAGGTGATACTTTGCACTCTAGACAACATAATCTAAGGAATTGCGCAATCTGAACTAATGGTGCAGGTTCAATTCTCATTACACTATTAGAATGGAGCAATCAGAGCTACGGAAGCAGTGGATTTGGGAACCTATGATGAGCAATAGTTTGATTCTTTTGCTTGTCGATCCTAATGATGTAATTTTTATTCATTATGATAGTTTTGCTCTGAGTTCTGAAAACGAAAATTGTCTGCTTTATTTTTCTTCATTGATTTTGTCTTGAGTCCCACATTTATCTGGTTGTTGTAGAATACCAGACAAGTGGGTAGGCTTATTCTTGAACAAGTTTCAAACGTGCGTGGCCTTACTTGCGGTCTGCAATTTCTTTGCTCAGCGCCATCTTCCTTGGCAGCAGTTCTTCTGGGGTTGAGACATGCTCTGAAGTTGGTAAGATGCTAATGTGGTATTGCTAGCTTTTCTAGCGTCAAGAATAACTTGGCATGCAGTGTATTTGAGTTATGACTGTAAAACCACTTGAATTTATCTACATATATTTTCATATCTGTCACAGGCCGCATGGGTATTTGGTAGTATTACTTCATTATTTAAAATGATGTTTCACATTTCTCTTAGTTTCGATAGTTTTTTAGACATGTTTGATTGACTTACATTGAAATTCCTCTTGTTTGCCATCTTCTCTCCTTAATGCAATAAACTTGTTAGGAGCTAAAAGATTTTGCATTACTGATATTTTGTCCAACCTTTTCAGGTTCAGTTGGATTCTGTTCTATTGAACTTTCAGACTTTACATCATCTCTTCTTCATCCTGTGCAAATTGCTCAAAGAAGGGAATGCATCTGCTCAGAACACACCCCAAAATCCGTCAGATGTTGCTGATGTATTAAAAGTTTCTTTGCAAGGTGGTTTTCTTAAGCAACCTGTATTTGATTCTTCACCCAATGATGGCGATCGACATTCATCAATTGTTAGCCCCACATTGTGGAAGCAGTTTAGCTGCTTACTATCACAGGTTGCATGGCCTTCAATTCTGAAATGCTTAGATGGATGCAAAACATTCACAGATTACACAGTATCTCAGGTCTTCATTGCACTAACATTCTCATGAAACATCTATATCGATTCTTTCTAGGGTTTATTGCAATTAGTACCCCTGTGTTATATCGAATTGTTAAAAAACTACCCCATGTTATTTTATTGGCAAAAAACCCCTAAACAGGTTACTAATTGCCAAAAAAGTTAAATCATAGGGTGTTTTTGCCAATAAAATAACGTAGGTAGTTCTTAACAATTCGGTATAACACGGTTACCCATTGCAATAAACTCATTCGTTTCTTCTATGTTGTTCTTCTTGTTCTATTGTGCGTTTCCGTTGATGTCTTCAGCTTATTTATGCATGATTATTGATTTCTTAGGATTATTGATTTCTTAGATTCTTTCGTACCTGTGGAATAAGGAGAGAAGAAGAAGAATATGTTCTGTATTTCGTGTGTGTTACAATACCTCAAACTAGAGGGTTTTTATACTAACTAAAGAATACACGAAAGGAAAATATATGTAATTGATATGGCTGATAATTAGCCATAATCTAGGACTAATTACATCTATCAAATCCCTAGCTATTAATAAGTATCTTTGAGAACTTATATTCATGTAACTTCATGTATCAGCTGTGACAACGACATCGATGATCAAAAATGAAACTTTTTCATAGCTTATTAATTTTGATTTTGAGTGTTAGTTGGAATATGTAGTTTGTCAATAGCTAGCTTTCACTGGAGTTAATTCAGTTAACTCGTTCGTGGATTTTTGTTAATTCTATTTCCCTGGCCAGGTTTCTCTGTATTTATTTTTGTCACTTCTATAATAGGATTCTTTTAATGCCTCTTTTTTTTTCATTCTTTCAGATGACATGTATCCGTTTGCTTGAACTCATGCCTATTGTTTTTGAAAGGCTTCCCCAGAATACTGGCATAGTGTTAGTACCTTTTGATAACCTAAAGTGGCTTCATGATTTGGCTGATTGGGGGAAGTCATCGCTTGCTGTTGTGGTTAGATATTGGAAACAAACATTTTCTTATTTGCTTGGTCAAATTAAAGCATCCTGCAGTGGTAAATCTGCTTCAACAATTACTGATATCGAGAAACTTATTTTATGTGGTGAGCTTTTAATTTACCCATGTTTTTTAAAATCTCATTATCCACACTCATGCTTGAAAATCAAAATGTTTCATGTTTGTTTGGGATGCAGAAAAAGTTTCAGTGGATGAACTGAGCAAGCAAGTAGCACGACTTTCTGTGTCATTAACAGATGAAGGTTCTGCATTGAATGCAATTTATATTCAGTCCAAATGTTCTGCTTCTGGAGATTTGTTGAATATGAAAAACTCTTCGGCAAAAAATGAAACTTTGCTACTTGATAAAGCAAAGTTGAATGTTATAGAGTCTGAAACATCGATCGATTTGGGTAGAGGCCATGTCATAGTTCTTTCTGATGACGAGAAAGAACCAGAGGTTTCTGCCCATACGGGCCTCTCTAGTAGCTTGTCAAGTGAAAGTGAGTATGTTGATAATCATACTAGTACAAGTGCTGCTCGAGGAGAGATAAAAGCTGACTTGAAGGAAAAATATTTTAGCCCCAGTGATACTCTGGAGGTCGCGCCTGAAGATTGCCCTCAGCTTGGGTATTCTACCGATCATGTTATTGAAAAAATGAGCTCAGATAATAGTGGATCTCAATCCCATGTTCAAGCAGAACCACCAAAAAGTAAGAGAATGGTAACTGAAACAAAATATGGTGTAACCAATTCTTTCCTTTCAAAAGAGAATTCGAATTTGACAAATAAATCTTGTCAAGCTGTCAGTTCCAAACAATTCGATTCGTTTGCATCTAAAAGTAGCAAGTCATTTTCCGATAAAACTACCACTTCTGCAATCAATGATCAACAGATTGTGAATAAACCTTTAAAAATTAGCGATGGAGTGGTAAAAGAGATAGTATCTGATATTGATGATGATGCTTGGAATTTTTCATCTTTCAAACCACCAAAACGGCAGCAGCTGCTAATTACAAAGCCAATCACTTCTGGCCCTAAGCGGCAAGTCATCCAGCTCTCCCTACCCCAGGGGAACAGACATGGATCTATGAGGTTGGGTGGTGGAGTGAAAAGATTTCAGTCCCCTAGGCTGGATGACTGGTACAGACCTATTCTAGAGTTGGATTTCTTTGTGGCTGTTGGATTAGCTTCTGGAACTGATAAAGACTTTCAAAGTGTTGGGAAATTAAAGGAAGTCCCTGTTTGTTTCCAATCACCTGATGATTATGTTGACATATTCCGGCCCTTGGTACTGGAAGAATTCAAAGCGCAGCTGCAGAGTTCCTATCAGGAGATGGCGTCTGCTGAAGAAATGTGTTCTGGGAGTTTATCTGTGTTGTCAGTTGAGAGAATTGATGATTTCCATGTTGTTCGTTTTGTCCATGATGAAAATGAGTCGAATGGATCAAAAAGCCTATCGGAAAATGATCTCATATTACTTACCAGACAACCTATGCGGGACTCTCTCAGTGATGTTCACACGGTTGGAAAGGTATTCCATTTTCTAATATTGCTAGATGTGAATAACATTGGTTTTGGAGTTCGTTGACTTCTATGACCGGAGTGGTTGTCAATTTACTAACTTCATTTGTTAACATGTTTCCCTAAGATCCGGAGGGCAAATTTAGTTACAGAAGTTACTTAAACCAATTCAACTCAGTAAAGCCGTATTGGGTCAGCTATATGAAAACCTTCTTTTGCTCCAATGTTCATCTCTAGGAGTTAATGAAATTATGTTTTTCATTAAAGTCAGTTGTCCTCTTTGTTATGAAATCGATAAATGTTACTTGTTTAGAGGTTTATATCGTTTCATATTTATTCGTAAGAAGCTGCTATTTTTTTTTCTTCCCTTTCATGTTAACTGTCGACACATCTTTTGTTTTATGGACGATCGAATCGGTACTTTACCACTCTCCATCCTTTTATTTTATTAAAAATTGGGATTGTTTAGTTTGTAATTTGTGATTTAGTACTTGAAAATCGACCAATTTGCCCAAATTGAATTGTTCCAATGTTTAGTGTATTTTACTGATGCTTTGCGTCTATCTATAGGTTGAGAGACGTGAGAAAGACTCTAAAAGAAGGTTGAATATCTTAGCCATCAGACTGTATCTTCAAGGATGTTCTCGTCTTAGTCAAGCTAGAAAGCATCTCACTGAGCGAAGCAAATGGTATGTTAGTCGTATAATGAGCATTACCCCTCAACTTCGAGAATTCCAGGCACTGTCATCAATAAGGGAAATCCCTGTGCTGCCAATCATCTTGAACCCTGTCAATCATCCTTGTGGTCAATACAAATCGAAAACTGAAAATCTTAGTAAACTATCTCAACCTCTACAGCAGATTTTGAAGTCATCATATAATGACAGTCAGCTGCAGGCTATTAGTCTTGCTATTGGTTCGGTTGATTTGAAGAAGGATTTTGACTTGACTCTTATACAGGGACCTCCAGGTCTTTTTTTTCTTTTTCTTTCCTTTTTCTGTTTATTTGCCTTCCTTTTGCAGTTTTCTTTTATTTGTGATCTCTAGTTCCTGACATATTTACTTGCATTTATAACCTGTGTGATTGCATCTTTTGTCCAGGAACTGGAAAGACCCGAACAATTGTGGCTATTGTTAGTGGTCTGCTTGCTTTATCTCAAATGAAAGATCCAAAAAGATTAAGAAATGTTGGATCAGGGTGCAGCAGTAGCTCTAGAACTAACCAAAGGATCAGTCAGTCTGCTGCAATTTCAAGAGCCTGGCAGGATGCAGCATTGGCTAGACAACTGAACGAGGATGTCAAAAGTAACAACAAATCTGCAGGAAGCTGCAGTGGAGGGCGGATTCTCATCTGTGCTCAATCCAATGCCGCAGTTGATGAGTTAGTTGTAAGAATATCAAGTGAGGGTCTTTACGGCAGTGATGGACAGAGTTACAAGCCATATCTTGTGAGAGTTGGTAATGCAAAGACAGTACATCCTAATTCTCTACCGTTCTTCATTGATACACTTGTTGAAATTCGTCTAGAGGAGGAAAAAAAGAATGCACGTGATGAAAAAAAGAATGGCACCTGTACAGACTCTTTAACCACTCTACGTACTAATCTAGAGAAGTTAGTGGACCGCATAAGATACTATGAAGCTGAGCGAGCTAACCTGCAGGGTGGAAATTGTGACTCCAGAAATGTAGTGGAAGGAGATGCAGGAGATGCTAAGATACTGTCTGATGCTGAACTAAAAGAAATGCTAAGGAAATTATATGAAATGAAGAAATCGACATATACAGATCTTGCCAATGCTCAAGCAAGAGAGAGGAAAGCTAGTGACGAAATCAGAGCCCTAAGACATAAATTCCGAATGGCTATCTTGAAGGAGGCTGAAATTGTTGTCACTACGTTAAGTGGCTGTGGAGGAGATCTATATGGGGTGTGCTCGGAATCTACAGCAGGCCATAAATTCATTAATGCATCTGAGAATACTCTGTTTGATGCTGTTGTGATTGATGAAGCGGCTCAAGTACTTCCTTCTCCCCTTCTTGTATCCTTGCTCTCCTTATTGATTTTCACTTTCAACTGTTACGAATTCTTTCTTTTTCTTCCTCTTGAAAATGTGTTTTTATTTTTGCTTATTACTCAAGGCCCTGGAACCTGCCACTTTGATTCCACTTCAGCTCCTAAAATCGAAGGGAACCAAATGTATCATGGTAAGCAGTTGATCAAGTATTTGTTTCAGCTTGTTTCCAATAATGCTAGGCGTCATTAACATTGGATTTTTATGCAAGGTTGGTGATCCGAAGCAGCTCCCTGCCACAGTTCTCTCTAATGTTGCTAGCAAATACTTGTTTCAATGCAGCATGTTTGAAAGATTGCAGAGAGCAGGTCATCCTGTAATCATGCTCACCCAGCAGGTAGTTTGAATATCCAGAGTCTCTTGACGCTTAAATTCCTCACATATATCCCACCTTGTAACTTTAAAGGAATAATCAATCTAAGGATATGAACAGACCTATTTCCGTTCTACAGAAGTGTTTTGATTTTTTTTTTATCCAACAGATAAACCTGACTTCTTAAAAATGAGTTTAACATGTCAAACACTCAATATCTTCAATCGTATGTTTTACTGTCGTATGTTCTCTTTTCTGACAAGTTCATGTCATCTAGTAGATTTGTAATTCAGCATGTTTTTGTTCTTGTTTTGATGGCTGTTGCAGTATTTACTTTATGCATCGGTATTAACATCAGATGATTTTTTTATTGCAACCTACACCTATACATCTCACGTCGAAGGAAAAAAAAAATTCTTAAGGGCATTTGATTGCTTATGATTTAACCTCTATTTCAGGAACATCTGGATTGAAGATATATACATTTCATACAAAGCCTGCCATATGCAATCTGCATTTGCACACTTCAAAATTTGAGATGAAATCATGAAATTTTTAATTAAAATTCATTTTGGATAAAGTATTAAAACTTGTTATTTAGTTTTACCGTCTTGTCATGTCATTTCTATTTCGTCCTGTTACTGCTAGAAAATCTGTCTTGTGTCTTAGTATGAAAACAATGTAATTAATATGTTTATGAACTTACCAGTATAGGATGCACCCAGATATATGTCGTTTTCCGTCTTTGCATTTCTACGAGGGCAAGTTGCTGAATGGATATCAGATGTCAGACAAAGCTGCTTCCTTCCATGAGACTTTGTGCCTTGGGCCATATGTATTTTTTGATATTATTGATGGGCAGGAGCTTCGTGGCAAGACTGCAGCCTCAATGTCCCTGTACAATGAGTCCGAGGCTGATGCTGCAGTTGAACTGTTACGATATTTTAAGAAAAGGTACTTAGTCCATGATCTCTGTGATTTTTTTTTCAATGATTTGTAATTTTGTATGATTAGATGCAGTTGTATTGTGACAGTTATCCATCAGAATTTTTTGGCGGGAGAATTGGCATCATCACTCCTTATAAGCGACAGCTGTCACTGTTGCGTTCGCGGTTCTCTAGTGCATTTGGATCTTCTATCGCTGCGGAAATGGAATTTAATACAATTGATGGGTTTCAAGGTCGAGAAGTTGATATCTTGCTACTTTCAACCGTTAGAGCATCAGGATCCTGTGCTGATACACCCAGGGCTAGTTCTAACAATCTTGGTTTTGTTGCGGATGTGAGACGGATGAATGTTGCTTTGACTAGGGCCAAGCTCTCTCTGTGGATTTTTGGTAATGCAAGAACATTACAGACCAACCAGAGCTGGGAGGCTCTTGTAGTAGATGCAAAAGAAAGGAATTTGATTGTATCAGGAAGAAAGCCATACAGTTCAATATATAAGGTCGGTTTGGAAAACAGACCAAGTTCAAGAAGTTCCTCTAGTATTCAGTATGAAGAAGTTGATAGGGTCAAAGCTGCAAGTGGATATGTGAATACACAGAAGAAGACTGTGAAGCATAGTTCTCAAAGGAAGAGAAAATGCACTGGTACTATACTAGAAAGTGTCTGCAGTGGTGAAGGTGCTTCTCCTTCAGCTAAGAGTGCTGCGAAAGATGTCACTAAAAGAGCCAGAGAAGGAACAGAATTTTCAGCTCTGCAAGAGGTTGCATCTGGTGTAAGTTCAAATAGCGATAACAAAGTTTTCAAGGGTACAATGTCAAAATTTGAAGAAAATCAAGAGAAAAATAATAAAAGTTGGGCCCACAAGAATAATGACAAGGAAATTAATGTGGTGGAAGCTGATGTTCGGAAGGGAAAGGATAAAGACAATGTAAGGAGACATGCACCTAATACTGGAAAGTCGAAGAGTAGAATTCAGGAACACCCAAGTCCTGTAGCTGATAAAATGCGTTCAAAAACTAATAAGCACGGCAAGCTACAGGAGGTGAAAATGGGCGCGTCGTCTTCTGAGTGTAGCTTCAAGGTAGACGCTGAAAAAGAAGCATCCAATCAAGTTAAAATGCTTAAAGATTCAAATATGGAAAGGAAACAGCAACGTGAAGCCGTTGATGCTCTTCTTTCTTCAGCTCTTATATCTTCAAAGAAGTCAGCATCTTTGCCGAAATCATCTGTGAAGAGGACTCTTCCAACAACAAATACCAGTGTTCATCCCGTCAGACCTCAGAAACGAAAAAATGGCTAAGTAATCCTTTTCCTAGGGGATGCTTGTGAAACTCTGTTGGTTAATTACATCTTTGAAGAGTTGAATCCCTGGAAAAATGGGCATTCCTTTTGGTTGATATGCAGTGAATTTGCTAGTAATTTGATCTCACCTTCTGGATGTTAGCAAGTGAGCTCCTGTTTTAGCTTGAATTCAAGTTCTGAGGACTACAATCTCGGCCTCTCCTTGGCATGTTTTTATTCATGCTGGAGCTCACAGCTTGAGTTTCACTGTTGTATGGAAAGACGTCTTTTGCGGAAACAGGTATTTTCTTACAACATACCTTAAGAGTATTATGCCACTGCAAAGTATTGTTTGAGTACCGGGATTGAAAATCTGAAAGATTGGATAGGAAATTCACATCCAATAAATCTCTAAAAAGATCCTCTGCATGGATGTGGTTTTACTTTTATTGTCGTAGTTGATTTTAACTCTGCAATCTGCATCCTCGCAGTTCAGAGTGTATGATGAGATTGATAAGATGAAGTATTCTTCAATGTCCAAGAAGTTTTTAAAGAAACATTAAATCATTGAAGAAGCTGTTTGTTACCTGATGAAAGGTAACCCCAACTGTATCAGATGATATATTACTGTGTAATAGGTCTTGGTTTCATACATATGAAGTGGGTTTTAATGGTACCAACCACGGACTTATCACCTTGTACATGTATATAATGTTACTTGTAATTTGCGTGGTAGGTAGTGGTCTCGTTGATTCTAGAAACAATTTTGGTGCTAACATTGATGATACAAATAACAAGCATGTATTGAGTTATTTTGTATTGGATTTGATCCTTAGGTAACCAACCATGTTTGAACTTGTTAGTCAGTTAGGCTTGGTGAATATATGTAGGTGCTTAATCTGTTATTTATCGTGATGAAATGATCATGTATTATTGAGAGATACAAGCATAGAAGAATACATACATGTAAGAGGAAAGAAGGTTTAGTAGTTAATGGAGTAATGAGGGAAGTGGTCAGACTATTTGTTGCAGAATAATATGGCTCAGTTCAATTAAGTATTGCTCGTTCCAACAAAGGATGCTGACACACCACACCGCCCATCATCTCTCACTGCAAGTCGGTTACCTCAATTACTAAATAATTACACTAATTACAGGCTTGAAGAAAAAAAAACCTGCAGTAATTAGTACTTAGTAGTGGGGATTATTATTATTATTAAATTAATCAAATGGTTTATGGTTGTTCAAGTACCGTATGCTACGGGCGGTGGGACTAAAATCACATGGAAGCTGAAGATTTATAAACTAAGAAGAACAAGTACATATTATTAAACAATATAATATAATAATTATTGGCCAAGAAAATGATTAAAGAGGTAGGAGGGAGGAGCACAAGGGCTAGTTGTATTTGTTTATTATGTAATGAAAATTGGGAAATCACATGCATTTCTTGTGTGCTTCCATCTTCCACGATCTTCAATTCCCAATAAACAAATGCAGAAACAAGTTACTACTTGTGAACAATAATTAATTAATCTGTTTAATTTTAATACACACGACACGCTAGTGGGGTTACTTACGATGATTGCTGTACGTACGTATTACTACGGTATTAGTATATATAATACATATACGGACTAGTATGGTGCTGATGGATGTGCTGCGTGCTGCATATGGATGAGTTGCTGTACATTTAATTATAGTATTACTCTTAATCTACTTGGAGAGGGAATAAATACTCTTTGCTTTTACAAGTAATCAATTAATGGCAGGTGTATGATTTTTTGAATACTTATAGTAATTTAATTCTTTGTGATTTTGAGGCAGACTGCCTCCTGCATCTGCATCTGCATCTGCATGCAGGTCTTATTGACTATTGAGCTGCTAATTAATTTAGTAATTCATCATAATTAATTTCCCACCATATTTTATTGTTTGACTCAGAAAAAAGGAATCTCCTCCACTTGCTTCTTTTTGCTTACCTACCTATATATATATATATATATGCAGCATCATTTGGCATTTGCCCATTTCGTGCACAACCGTACCTCTCTCCCTTTCTATCTTTCATTTAATTCCAGATATTATCTGTGTATCATATTTATATACATATATGGATTCATCATCAAGAAAGTCTTCTTCTAACAAGATAAGAGACATAGTGAGGCTTCAACAGATCCTCAAGAAGTGGAAGAAGCTCGCCAGCAACAACAGAGCCGCCGCCGCCACCGCCACCACCACCACCACCACCACCACCGGCCGGAGCATTAAATTCCTGAAGAAAACACTGTCTTTCTCTGAAAGCACAACATCGGGGGCAGTAGGAAATGCAGTCCCAAAAGGGTACATTGCGGTTTGCGTAGGGAAAGAAATGAAGAGGTATGTGATTCCAACAGAGTATCTGAGTCACCAAATGTTTGGGATTCTATTGAGAGAAGCTGAAGAAGAATTCGGTTTCCAGCAAGAAGGTGTGCTTAAGTTTCCATGTGAGGTGGAATTGTTCGACAAGATAATCAAGATGATGATGGTGGAAGACAAGAGACCTTCATCGGCATCACCAACATCATCTTCATTGTTGTTGCAGCATGATAATGTTGATGTTCAAGCTTATGATGCTGAGTTTGGATACAATCACGATCTTGATTTCATCGGTAACTACTCACCAGAAGATGCTGCTGATCAGCTCACCCCATCTCTGATGATGTGCAGATAACAACATCCTCTATTATTCATATTTACGTTACATACATATATGCATGCTTCTTTTTGCTCAATTGCAAGGATTTTGTGGGAATTTTAATGTCATTGTATTCTCTCTAGTCATGATTTGAATGTAAGATTTTTTATCAGTAAACTGTTGTCTCTAGTGGTTTCCACTGCAACAACCAAAGATACACAGAGATATAGGTATTATTGCATATGGATTGGTTGACATTTGAAGTTTTTGCCATGTTATGATAACAACTGATGATAATAATAATATGTAAATTTGCAGACAACTTGTACACACTACTACTTAGGCTGCTAATAAACTCATTCCCAACTTTATCATAATTTTGCTTATTTGCTCATATATATCAACATGTTCAACACAATCTTTTATTTCAATTAATAGCCCAACATCAAACATGATGATTTACGGTCAAGGAGCTGCAGATATATACACGTTCTATATATGAAAGAAAGGATGGAATTAAACCATATACACCAGATGATGCATGGAAAATCATATGTAATTATGTATGTACCGGATCATAATAACCACTGCGTACAAAAAGGGGGAGAGATCTAGAGAGTATTGAGGTGTATTTAAAGAAAGATATATGCATAATTAATAAAACACATATACTATTATTGGTGGATCTGTAGTGGTATAATCATATGTATGTAGGAATAAGACTTGGACTTGGGAATGGAGGTATATCTGCAGCAGTGTGCTAACAATTCTTGAAAGTCTTCCTCTTCACAATTAGGGAATTCCAAACGGCCTTGTTGCTCGTATCCAAATTCTTCCGCTGCACTGTCCATCACGGCCTTGAAATCCGGGACCGAAAGGTATCTGGTTGGAACAAGGAATCTACGGTGGTGGGGCCCAACATACACTGCAACAAATCCTTTAGGAATATGACGATTATGATTGTTATTGATTAGTTGGTCATGGGAGAGTGGCTGATCAGGGGTGATTAGTAACGAGTTTTCGTCCATGGATTTTGATCTTGATTTTGAAATCAGCTGTTTTGCGGGAACAGCATTATTAACCACATGACACACCATCTTCTTCATTCTTGTTCTTGAATTCATATTTCATGTAAAACACAAATCTTCATAATAACAAAACTTGGCTGTTTTCCGTATCTGACGCCCAAATTCTGGGCTCCCCTGCATTACGGTTTATCAAAGCCAACCCCCCTCTATTTCTTTTACTTACTAACAATAGTCTTTCTTTCATTTACCAATTTCTCTACACCATCCAATTATTTTATATATTATCTCTCTTGTAAAATGGTCTATTTAATGTAAACAGCAATACAACGAGAGAACAAACGTAGTTCATCATCATCATCATCATCATCATCATCATCATCATCATCATAATCATCATCATCATCATCATCATCATCATCATCATCATCATCATCATCATCATCATCATCATCATTGTGTACAGTCTCGGTAGCTGTTGATCTTGGCAAATACATATTGCATATAGCCAAGAAGTAACAATTGTTTGATTCATCTGGAATATCTGTCGACAAATGCCTTTGCTTTCTCAGGTGCAAAGAAACGTGCCTGTCCATATCCATCACAATTTCAGTTTAAGGAATTTGTAATAATAAGAACAAAACATATTTCCCAACAAGAATTAATTAATTAATTAATTAATGGTGTCTCACCCACCTGTATAAACATTCTCTCTGCATCACCTACACTCCCATTCTCTTTCAAGATGATTCCCTGCATTAAGAAATGATTCTTCAGCTGTTTAATGGAACGATCAAACATTACGAGGAGGAGGAGGAATAAAAAGTAAAATAAAAGAAACCTTGGCTAAGTAACCCCTGAAATCATCAGGGTGGTTGGAGATAAGTCCATCATAAACAGATACTGCATCACTTATGTGGCCCCAATCTGAATACGCTTTTCCAAGAAGCAGCTCAACCTGTATATTTATCAATTTCATGCCATTTTTTAAATTATTACTGCTTCTTGTCCAGAATAAGTTCGATAAAAACTCACTTGAATGGGATCCACATCAGATCGTGTACTACTCGCTTCAATGTTAACACTAGATTTCTCTTTACTCAAGCGTTCCCGAGATGCCAGGAGCACTTCAACAGCCTACACATGAAGAAGCTAAGATAGTTAACAGCATAATTCTGCATGAAACATTAAATTAATATTCGTAGATAATACAAGTTACTACTGGTAAACAACAAGTAGGGAGGAATATAAATTATAATACAAGTTCATTTAAGTGACTTGAGGATTGAGTTACAAATGTTTAATATTCGCAACCTGATCAGGTTTATTGGCAGCCAGCAAAGAATTTGTAAGACCTCGAAGGATTTCAAAATCAACACTCTCTGATACCTGCATGAAGTCAAAGCACAATCAATATTCAGCCGAGGATCTATTCATATTAGTAACATTCAAGAAAATTATCCATACTAACCCTTTCAGCAGTTTTATATGCAAGAACACTTGCATCAAAATCTTTGAGCTCATATTTTACTTCACCAAGCAAACGAAAAGCATCAGGATCACTTGGCTTCTTCTGCAGATCAATTGAGTTGAGATAATCTACAATGTGTTGGGTTCATTACAAGACTATATTACAGCAAATGACAAACCTCAGTCAGTTTTTCGAGCAATGTTGCAGATCTTTTATATTCTCCCATTTCTGCCAAGGTCACTGCAGCTCCCTATTGAAAAAAAAAAAACTTGAATCAATTTAAAAGGATGGCTCTAGTTGATAAATCAAACCATAAAGTTGCTCAAATTCTTTCTGCTGCAGTTCAATTTCTAGAAACATTAAATAGCTGTTACGGGAAATAATAATTATCATCATTCATTCAGAATCAACATTCAACATTCATTCAGAATCAAGTAAGTAAAATATCAGATTTTAATTAAATAATGTAATAGACATGACAAACTCATAGTAATAACATAAACGATGTTATCTCATCAACAAACTACCACTCACTTCAAGAGCAGTTGAATCTTCAGGTGAGATGACAAGTGTTTCTTCAAACTGCTTCAGCCTCTTCTGCAAAAGCACAAGAGTGGTGATAGCCATGCAAAATTTTCAAATATATGTATTAAACTTTCAAAGTGGATGGTTACCAATAAAGTGTTGAGGACTACTGGAATTTTACGCCAGAGAATAGAGGTAAAGAAAGTAATAAGCAGTAAATAACCAAACATCTGAGTAAGGATCTGCTATATAAAAATTGCTTAAAATCAAGGTTATTATTCTCACCTCTAGGTTTGCTCTATCCTTCTCTGAAAGTTTATTAACTGCGGCAACGTCTTCTGTAGGGCTGATACTGTAATTTCAAACATCATATTACTCTTATTCTTAAGTAGACTGCAAATAGTAGATTTTCACATCAGGATATCAACATCAAATGCATGCATGCATGCAACTTGGGTTTGACATATTCTGATCAATTTTAGACTTTAGCTTCCTCTGTTTGGTGTGGTTTGACAAATGACAACCCCTATTCTGAAGTAGATCACTAACATAAACCAACACCTCGAAGTATATTAATGAATTTAAAGACTTGTTCTTTGCCTTTTATATCACATAATTAGTGGGAAGTGCACGAAAAACGACATCTGTGAGGAATAGGAAATGAAAACGAATTCATATTAATTAACCAAAATCAGGAGCTTGTGTATCAGAGAGAGAGATGTAGGTAGAGAATTTGGCGAACGTAGTTTAAAAGATATACCTTCCAGAAGGGAAAAAGTCTCCAAGAGCAAATACAAGCCCAAATACAACAACAGCAACTCCAACTCCGATCTACCATATTCCATTCTAAAATATGGAATCAGCAATCACAGGAAAACTCAGAAAATTCTAAGAAAGAAGTAAACAATTGCATCAGCTAACTTAATGATATACCTTAGTCCCCAATCCTACTGTGCTACTGTTTGTCTCACTCGGAGCATCATAATCAATAGCCAAGTACTCTTTCTTCTCTTCCGTCTTTTTCTGCTCAAGAGCCGACCTTCACAGTCCGTACAAGTTTAAAGTCAACATAACTACAAAATGAGATTGCTTAGAGCAAGGTTACAAAACCGAAATATTAATAATGTAGATATATTGTGGTGATGTGAGAAAATGAGGACAGGAAAAAGTGGATAATGGATATCAAAGTGGAATAGTAGTCAACAAAATTTAAACAATGGATATACATATACAGATGTAGAAGCAAGAATGATGGCACCAAAAGCAAAGAAAAGAGAAAAAAATGCTAACTTTCTAACAGCTTGGAGACGTTGTTCAAAGTCAAGGTCATCTGGAGAAGTGTATATCATTTTGCCACCACCACCACCACCACCAGTTGGAGAACTTAAGCCAGGCGCCTCTGCCAAGATATAAGAGAAAAGGCTATTATTATGACTTAAAATAACAAGGGAAAGAATAAAAAATAACAAGGGAATGAATGAAGTTACGAGAAGGTAAGGTTGAAGATTGCTGCTTAGGTGAGGATTTAGTTTTCCTGTAAGAAAGCAAACAAGTTAGGAGATGCCCCCGGGCGGATAGTAGTTATCATAAATGAAGAGTTGGTTACTTGTTGTCATCATTTCTTGATTTGGGGCCAAAACCGCGACCCGAACATTGGATATAATTACCAAAACCCCACTTGGGACATTTAATACAAGAAGAAGAAGAAGAAGAAGAAGAAGAAGAAGGTTTGTGAAGAGAGAGACGAGGATGAAGCAGAGCAGCAGCCATTGGAGAGGAGGAGGAGGCAGGAGGAGTCTTATCACCAATAAACACTAAATATCGCATTTACGGGGTAACTAATAAAAGACGCGAAGCGACTTTTGTTTTCTTTATTTTGTTGTCTACTAGCTACTTACCTTATCTCGACGCTCTAAAACCCCAAAACAGAAGCAGTAGTAGCATTACTCATTAGGGTTTTATAGAAAGAAAGAGAGAAAAGAAGAAAGGGAGAGGAAGAAGAGGCATCATTCATGGAGCAATTACCCTCGGGTGGGAATGGGAATGGGAATGGGAATGGGAATGGGAATGTGAATGGGATTGGGATTGGGAGTATGAATAACAGTAAGAGGAAGAAGAGTGGTACAAGAAGGCTGGCGAGCCCTCAGGAGCTGGTAGCACACTACGAGAAACAGGGGATGGATACACAAGAGGCATCACTCAAAGTGATACAGGAATTGCAGGGTGCTGTTTTCAAGATGATGACCTCCGACCGCAGCCGCAACCGCAGCACCGCCAACAACTCCCCTGAGGTGGTGACATCTGCCAAGCTGGACGCAATACACGCTCGTCTCCTCCAGCTTGAAATGAAGATTGATTCTAAGCCCAGTTACCCTCAGGCTCTCGCTCTCGGTGTCGCTTCTTCCGGCATCTTTACTGCTGCTCTCCAACTCTGGAATTCCGTTCGCCAATCCACCTCCTCCTCCTCCAACTCTTCTTAGTCTCTCTCTCACTACTCTTCTTTTTTTTCTTTTTTTTTTTTTTTTTTTAGCTGCCTGTATCTATTTTCTTCATCATCATTTATCATAAGAATGGCATTATAAGACTGAAAGGCTTGCCTTTTTCAACTGATAATTCAAATTTGTGTCAAGTTATGGTATTTTTGTTTGCCTTGTAGACGTTATTATGTTTGCCAAGTCAGTGGTAGATTTTTGTTATATAACAGCTGATGGGGTTAAATTGGATTTAGCTTAATAATAGTTCCATTTTTTGTTGGTAAATTTTCTAACAACACAATCAAAGCTCATCTTGTCATCTGTATGACTCATTTTGATACATCGAATTTATTGCTGGCCTTGGTAAACAACAACAGAGTATAATAAAACTTATACTAAAGGATCTTGAGTTGGTAACAGAAAGCTGCTTCTTTGTAAAAAGGCAGAAATTCATTTGCAGATTCTTGCTGCTGCTGCATTCATCTCCTTTACTGTAATCCTTGCATTACACATGTTAGCAAATGTTCGCATATGTTTCATTCCATACCTCGACAAAGATCCACAATTCTCCTCATATACTTTTACCTGTGAGTGAGCAAAGAATAAAAATTTTGGTTACTGAAATGCATCTATTGCTACTAGCTAGTGTTCCGTAACCAATCTATTACAAACGTATATGGATTTTATTCAAGTTACCATTGTCTTAAGGCAGGTCCAGTCATCGACAAGGGGCATTCCTTTTGGTCGAGCAGTGTGCAACATTGAAATGTCACGTTGAGTGCCCAAAAGAAATGTGGTAATTTGATTTACTCTGTTGTCTACAAGCATCCTGCTATTGATCTCCTCAAGTAACTGTTTCTGCGCTTGAAGCCTCACAGTAGAATCTTTTGGGGCTTTGAAGAGCTAGTGAATAAGAAAAAAGGGAGATGATGATGATGATGATGATACAAGAGGATCGGAGTTTAATTAACAATTAGTTACAATCAACCACGTCACGCACTTCAATCATAGTGGATATACTATACATCAACCTAATTACCTTGTGCTTATAATGGAGGAGGTCTGCTTCCCATTGGCTTACGGATTTGAGGGTTGGAGGAGCAGCACCCTCCCAAGTGTAAGTATCATTTGGTATTATAGTTGTACCCATATATGTGTATAAGATTTCCTTACTAAGTAACGTATTGCCGTACTGCATAACATGGGAACCGCCATCAGGGGTTTCTACTGCTGTCCTGCTCTTAACCTGTCCCAATCAGAGTATACGTCATTTATTGTTATCCGTATGTATTAAGTGGGGATGTTAAAATGAGTTTCATGTCATCTCTATTAAATTACCACTTGAAATTGATGCCCCAGAGTCTCAGACCGTAAATCGTGTTTTTCACTGCAAGAATTACAACTAGTCAAGGAAACAACACAAGAAGAGTAGTAAATCGTGGTTTTTTGTTATAGGTAGTATACCTGTCCTCCATCCAAGAAACACTAAAGGCATCCCCTAGACAAACATCATATTCATATGATGTCGTAGAAGTATGGTTGTAGTCGGGGCAGTAAGTCGCCATACTGGGCTCTGTTGAGTTTGATGCTGTGATTGCATAAATATTTAGACTCTTGGGAAGAAGACCTTCGAACATACTACCAGATTCACAGGCTTCCAGATAAAATACCTACATTAATGAGAATAAGCTAACCGTAGAATATGAGAAAAATATGAGAAATTATAGAAGACAGACAGACCATGCTTTTATATGCATTGGCTTGATGCTTTCTCTTGAGGACATTGATGAGATCATCAGCATAAACGACTTCATCACAAGGCATCTCTGGTACGGTGTTATATGCAACATGATGAATAAATATTAATAACCACAAGAAAAACATTAATTAGCTAGTTTCTGTATCACTACGTAACGACTAACCGATTATTCCAGGAGATCCATGGTCAGTATAAAATATGAAAACATGGTCGTTGGGACCACTACCAAGAACCTTTCCACTGCCTCCGGTAACACCACTTTTATTCCCAAGTATAACAGCATATAGGTTTTCGACTGTCGCATTAATTCCAGTGTAATCCTGAATCATCATACATACATCAACTTTTATTTTAATTTATGTAACAAAATAGCTGCTAATATATATATAATCAACTGATGATGATGATGATGTTGACCTTGGGGACTCCTCCATAGACATCATGACCACCTGGACTGTTAATAATAACACCAGGCCTGGGATTGTTTTCGTTAAATGCAATATCATCATACATGAATACTATCATGTTTTCATCTCTCAGTCCACCTTTCTTCAGTATTTGGAACGCATGGCATACATCAGCCTGTTAATAACAAACCCCATCATAATCATTCATTCATTCATTCATTCATTCATTCATTGTAGCTACTACTTACTAGTAACACAATTTAGATGATCGATGGAGCTAGCTAGCAGTACTAAATTATAATTACAAATATAAAAAAATGTATACATGTATATATGGTATGCATGCATATTATTAGTACCTGATGCCTATAGTTTACATAACCCCTGGAACCAGCCACCAACAGAGCCCATCTGGTACCCTCCTCAAGAAGAGGAGTTTTTGCAGGTGCGCTCTCAAGCAGGAACCTTGATGCTGCTGACATTACTGGTACAGCTGGATTATTGTGCTCCAACTGCCGACCATAGATACAAGCATTGTTGTTGATGAGTACGATAAGTGCCCACAGAATCATCATTTTCAAATTCTTAAGATATATTCGGTGAGGAAAATGGTGTTGCCTAATGGCGCCTTTATAATGCATGCTACAGTGAGATCATATATATGTATATGAATCAATTAATTAAGCTAGCTGTCTTATTACAGGAACCTGATTACATTTACGTATTGCAAACTTTGTTACCTAAAATGTACTAGTAGGTATTCACTGTACGTCTCCCAGCTCTATTGATCGTAAGGTATTTCTTTCTTTGTTTGTTTCTTTCTTTTTTAGTCTGATGATCAGGAAAATAAAGAAAGAGCATTAATATCGGGATAGGCAAGCCATTAATGATAAAGTGATCAAAGCATCTATCTCTATTTTATTTACCCAGTATAAAGTGTAGATGTATGAAGTTGATAATTTGATCGAAAAATCCTGCAAATAAAGAAAAAGGGTATTTGCAAAAGAAGTTGAGAAATCATTCCGTAATAAATTTAGGACACGATCAAAAGGCTGTAATCAAAAGAATTAAGAGTCTTTTAGATGATGCACCAGGTATCGTACGTATTTTCGTTTATGACAGGGAAAAAGAACGTTTATTTTTTATTTATGTGAATATTGAAAAGTAGATTTATTTTTAAATGGAAACAGAGTTGATGGATTGTAGTGTGAGATAGAGAGAGGATCATTCAATAATTCATAATAATTATTATTAATAGCCTCTAATTATAGGCGGATGATGAGTTGATGTGATCAAAATGATTAATATGGAACGTATCCCAACTTAAGTAACCCGCCAGCTGCTTGTTCTATAGGTAACTAGTCCTTTTCATATAATTAAGAAGATGTAATTGTAATTTTCGCAATTATTATTGGAATATATGATTCATTGATTCTCTAGCTATACGCTTAAGTCTAAACTACTCATCTTTTTTTTTTTATAGACATTACGTTTTCTCGTTTGAAATATTGAACGCATTAATCCTATGCAACACTAACAGCTGCCAGTTGGAACAAGTTGGAACGTTGTTATCGATATATATTGAACGCATTAATCCTATGCAGGTGGCGAAAATTGCGTACACGGTATTAATATATTTATGGAGTTTATGTGATTGGTCTAAGAAAATATATATATGCATGTACATATAATCCTGCAATAACATTATATTGACAAGCAACACAAAATTGTCTATATTCACTTCCCTAAGTGGCATATGGGTGAAATAAGGAAGGGTACGTACATATAATTCTACCGATCGACAACAAAAACAAAAAATAAAAAAACCAAAACCTGAATACTTATCAGTTTTGTACAAAATTAATCAAGTAATAATTAATGACTCGAAATCTATTTATTAATTGATTGATTGATCGAGGAACGAATAGGATATTATAGCTGCGAAGTCGAAATATAATATATTATTGAGGATGGGATTGGATGGGATTGGATGGGATGGGAGCTAGGAATGATAATTATTAGAGAAATATTGAATGATGATTAATTAGAGACGACGGATGAGAGGAAAGAGGATTCTTGAACTTTTTCAATGCGTTGAAGAGCCTCATCCAAATCCCACCTCTTATCTGGATCCTCTTGGCAGCAACTTATTCCAATCTTCAAAAGATTATCCATTTCACTCTTTATTTCCATGCTGCTTATCATTACGTCATAATCTTCCATTTCTTTGTCGAAGACACTTGCTGTGCTTTCTTCACCAATGCCATTGATCCATGCTGCCAACTCAGCAGCTGAACCCTGATGGGCCACGTACTTTCCTGTCAGTGTTTCTAATATCAACATTCCCAAGCACCAAACATCCGTTTTCTTGGTGGTGTGGCCGTTTTTGGCGTATTCAGGGGACTTGTAAGCCACCAGTATTTGGTGGACTTGTGCTGAGTTCACCACCGGCACAAGAGCGTAGTCCATGAGCAATGGGTTGTACTCTTTGTCTAGAAGCACGTTTGATGATTTCAAGTGCCCGTGTGCCACTGTTAGGCTTGGAAGCTCGTTTCGGAGATAAACCATACCCTTTGCAACTCCTTTGATTATCTTCAACCTTGTTGCCCAGCTCAGCCCTGGGGAGTGCTTTCCGTGAAGCTGTGAGGCCAAGCTGCCGTTGTGGACGTAGTCGAACACCAACAGCTTCTCTTCTTTGCGGTACAAATAGGCGACGAGAGGGAGAAGGTTGGGGTGCTTTAGCCTACCGAGCCTTCTCATGTGCTCGTGAAAATCTTCCTTGTCGATGGTGTTCATTTGTTTGAACCTCTTTACAACAAGTGCCTCACCGTCAACCAACACAGCCTTGTAGGAAGCCCCAAAGTTTCCACTTCCCAAGACTTCAGCTGAAGCCCTCATCAGGTCCTGTAAGTCGAACTTGTCTCTGTCTTCTCTCACAAACGACAGCTTACCTGGCTGCTGCTGTTGTTTTTCCGGTTTTTTAACTGTTACAGGTGGGCTGCTACCACCGCCGCCCACTTCTGGGAGGCCCCTTGCCGATGCTGTCCTCCCCAATTGTGGATTAGTTTCGGTACCACCGCGGCTCTTCTTTCGGCACATGAGAAGAAGCGCCACTATAATGATGAGAAGCAATACCCCACCTATAACACATCCTATGATTATTCCAATTTTAGACGACGATGACTTGTTTTGGGAAGAATTAGATGGATCCTCATTTGGTAATGCATCATCGCATGCTACATCTAGAGGTTTCCCACATAGTGCTTTGTTGCCTGCAAAAATTCCAATGCATTCATGATCAAGCACTATATATCTCGATCAATATAATCGATGCATGCACCAATGATATATATGTATATACGTGTATGTGTGTATATATATATATAGAAAGGAAAGGAAATAATGATGCATGCATGAATTAGAATAAGCATAAGGTACCTGAGAAGGAGGATGGATCCAATTTGGAGAGAGGGGCAGGGATGGGACCTTCCAATTGATTGTTAGAGACGTTGAGGAGCTTAAGATTATCGGAGCTGATAGCAGGTATGGTGCCGATGAATTGATTGTTCTCAAGCCTCAACTCAATGAGTTTAGGGGATTCAAGAGATGCTGGAATGGGTCCACTGAATTGGTTGTTTGACATATAAACTTTCTTCAAAGAAGTCATACCCTTGAAAGCATCTTGTGGGACATCACCAGAAAACTGGTTGTTGGACAAGAACAACGACTTTAGAGCACCAAGCTTCCTCCAATCAGGCATCGACCCTTGGAAGTTGTTTCCCATGAAGCTAAGCGTCCTCAAGAAACGGAGAGGGACTAGGGAGTTCACATCGATTTGTCCCTTGAGAGACATGTTCTCAAGCTGCAAACCCCATATGTACCCATTGAAGCACAGAACACCATCCCAGTTTCCATTATTACCCGAGCATGGACTACCTTTTATAGAGGCATTCCAATCTGCAAGAACCTCCCCTCCATTATTCGATTGCAGGGAGCTTTTGAATTTCAACAGTAATTCTGATTCATCAATATTTTGTTGTTCTTGTGCAGCACCCGACAAACGAATCAATGATGAACACAACACCAAAACATGTATAGTAATAATGATTAATAATTTTGATTTTGGGCGCACAGCACCTTGCGCGCCCCTCTGCATTGTTAATCTTGCTGAAAAGATCAACAACTAGTGCAAATTTTCTTCGTTTTCAGCTCTTTGTCTAAACGTTTGGTTTCCTCTTTTTTTTTTTTTTTTTTTTTTTCCTCCTTTTTTGTTTACCCCTTTGATGATATGTTTCCTAATTTGTGCTTCTTCCATTTTGTGTCCATGGAAGGTGCATATTAGTCAATGCCAAGGTGTGAAAACTGGTGGCAATGCAATTACACTAATTAACTGATTAATTAGCGCTGCAACGGTATTTCAGGAGAGACATTAATCTATACCTACTTACCTTTGGCCCAACACTTACTTCCCTAATCAAAAACAGATACTTAATAAAGTAAATACAATACCAGATGCAGTTTAAAACAAACAAAATTCAACCTTTGTATTATATTTACCAAGAATAGAAAATACGTAAACAACGCTAAACTTTTAGCCATAAATAAAATTGACATGCCGTCACTAGTTGTGTTGAGCGAAAAACTTGCACGTAAAATAAGAATGCAACCCTCAATTAACATTATTAAAAATCAAATCCTAACTTAAAGAAGGTAGAAGTGCAAATTATCGTTTAGCAAATTAGAAATGCGACGATAATATTCTTGAAATAAAGAAACTGTATAGATGTTAACAATGTTCTATTTTATTCAACTAAGCTTTTCTAATTTTGTAATTTCTCTTGCAAATCCAAAATTTGCGTCACAAGATTATTTTTGGCAGTAGAAAGAATATAAAGCGACAGAAGATCTTCATGAGCCAATATATAGTTTACCAAAATATTAAAGTAGACAACCAAAAATGAAAAAGGAAATACTCCCAACTATTTTTAGTGTATATCATCCATATAAATCTTATAGTCGTACAAGACAAAACTGTAGTAGCAGAGTAATATCAACTATCGTCTGTAAGGAAGCAAAGTAGAGCGTACGAAGTCTGAAGGAAAAGGTAAGGTCCCGAAACACAGATGATGAGCTACTTTCGACATTTCAGAAAGAAGAGCGTAAGTTCCAACTATATCCAGAAGAGCGAGCAACCACATCAAGAGTCAAGAGTAAAGACAATACGTACGAGGATGAGTATTATCCATCTATGATATTTACATGTGCAGCAGCTTCCACATGCATACAACTTCCCATGTGCAGCAGCTTAACTATTAATTGCTATTTGAAGATCTCATCTTGTTTTCTTTGATGAAGCAGTAGCAGCAGCACCACCACGCTTGGTGAGTTTGCTCGCCAAATATGCCATGGCAACCTTGCTGCCCAAGCTTGAATGACCTCTAGAAAGGTAGATAGCACCACCAAGGAGAAGTAAACCATTCGCAATCAATTTACTTGAAGGCCTTCTTGTCAGTTTCTTGCTCGTACAAATCTCTGCGTGCTGCTGATTCACAGTTGCCATTGAGTTTTCTGCGTCCTTCATATCCTTCACCACTTCAAATTCACGTGGGACCTTTTGAATAGGCAAAACAGCAGTTGGATTTATTATATTATTCTGCTTTCCACCAGCAGAGTATTTGCGCAGTGCATCATCCATCTTGCATACGTAACTCCATATCCCCTTTGCAAATGCCATTTTGGCCATTTCAACATTCAGACCAGCGTCTTCTTGGTGCACCATTCTGATCTCACACGCATTTCTACCAGGAACTGCCAAGCAACAACTCCAATAAGAATCCAACATTTTAAGAAAAATGTCTTAATAAAACCGTTTTAACAAGTGAAAAAATGCCCTTAAAGAAGGCACCCCTTTTTTCCATATTGCACTAGAGTTATACCTTGCTACGTAATTTATATTAAATTTAACAGATTCTCAGATTAAATAACAAAGTAATAGTAAAGCCTTAAAGATTTATTAGAGGGAAAGGGATGGTGCTTGCAAGATGTGAGGTAAAACTACAATATTCAACACAAGTGTTTGCTTCTGGCATTTAGTTGGATGGGTGGTTCATATAGTACATGAACAGAATATAAAGGTGAGTAGGTAAAACCTGCCTTTCCTGATTCTCCAGCCAGATCTGAAAACTGCAACTCTTACATAACCTTTTTCTTTTGGAGCCAAAGGATGTTCACATTCCTTTCAAACGAAAGATCAGAATTAAACATTGTGCAGAACTTCATAGAAAAATTTGAACGAGTATTACAGTTAACATTATGCTACAGAAACTAACTCATGCATGATAAAATTCAATTTCACAAAGTGCTTTCAGTTATACTATCAGTCAAGAAACCAGAACTAAAAAAGGATACAAAAATTAAGCATTGAATAATTTTACTAATTATCAACTTGAATACCCCCGGTGTAGAAAAATCCATCAATTTAGCTCTTTGCTATAAGATAGCCTAGCAGATTTATTAGTCAACCACTAATATCATCACTTTGTAATAGTGAGCTCCAGCGTCCATGCCATGGGTTTCAACGCCTAATATGATGACCGCACACAAGGGCAATCAACAATGAAAATTGCAAGTCGTGACAAGGCAACTACTAATCTTTCTTCTTGGTTATGATTATTGAAAAACAAGGCAGAAAACATGTACACTGCAGACAGGAGAAACTAGAGAGGAAGAAAAAAAAAACAATTCCAAGGCACACACACCTTGCAAAAGCAGTAGAAGGATCCATCGATCCCCTGCCAGAGTCTCCAAGCCAATACATACTCTCTGGGTGTTAAGAAGGGAAACTTTTTAATGGTGCGACCAATTTCAGTGGAGGAGGGGTGATCGAGCTGCAACTGTTGATGGCGAACGACGGTCTTGTCCCACTGCACCCTATAGTTATTGTCCATGTAAAAGTTCAAGAGCTTATCAACGGAGCAGTCCTCAAAAGTTGTAACGCTCAAATACTTCAAGGGTCCATCCTGCAAAACAATAGATGTTATTATGCTGAAAATCATGATGATAAAATATATGAAGAAGAAGAGGAGCTAAGGAAAGACCTTATTAGGTTTGCAGCACTTGGCCTCGTAGGAAATAGAATTGCTAGTCTTGTGGATGACGTTTTCCCATATAACCTCCTCCTCCTCCTCCTCCTCCTCGTTGAGATTATCGATGAGATTCTTCAAATCCAAATCGGAGATAGTTCTGATAGAGAACAAACAAAAAAACAGGGAGATGATTTTTCTTTTGATTAGTAATCGAATTGTGAAAAACAGCAAGGAATAGAAAAAAATCGAATTGATTACCGGATAGAGGGTAGAGAATCTGTTGCAGCAGGTGTGGAGATGGAGGAGGAGGAGGAAGAAGAAAAGGAACGGAGGCGGCGGCGGAAGCGGGAGCAGAAGGGAGAGGTGAGCAAAGTATAAGTGAATAAGACAAGTAGGACGGAGAGGGTCCATGGCCATGTCCATCCAGCAGCAGCAGCAGAAGCAGCTCCATCCATGCTTTGGCTTCGGCTTTGGGTTTGGGTTTGGGTTTGGGTTTCCCTCCAGAACAATTCTTCTTCCCCCATTATTCAATTTATGTATATGTAACGAATATTGGGGATTCAATCCACTCAAATCTAAATGTTATTTTCCAATTCTTTGGATTTATGCACTCGACCCTGCCTGGCCACTCGTAGTCGTACGTATTACTATTTCCCCCAAAAATAAATAAATATTAAATAAATTTACGACTTTGTCTCTTGTTGCAGTATTATTAGTCTTGCTCCTTTTGAACCGGGCTCGGTCACTTTGTTTACTAAAGTTGTTTCAGGTTGCTTGGTGGATGTAGCTTCAAATTATTTCTTTTTTAATTGTATAGTAAACATGCATGAATAACATTGAATATTTATTTATTTTTTTTTTGGATAGGATAGGACAGGTGACATGGATATCAACAGATGACAATTGGGTCATTTTAAGATTACATGTATATAACGTCAACTCATTGTACCCAGACCAGTTGTTTTAGATAATATGATTGAAAAATAAAAATCACATTACAATATGTAAGGTGGTTGATCCATGATAGTATTCAAAGAGGCTTTGAAGAAGAAAAATGATTGGTTAACTTAACTGAAGGCCAGTGGTTTCAACTGGGAAAAGACAAACACATATCCCAGACAAGAAAATAATAGCCTCAAATAAAAATATGGCTATAGTTTGATGACATCCATGAATCAGGCTCACCGCCACAACTGGGCATACCATTCCACCAATTCTACCCACTGAGCTTGCCACTCCAACCCCTGTTGTCCTCACTGATGTTGGATATACCTGCATTTCATTTCATTTTTTAAATCATCAATCATCAATCATCATTCCTTTTTTTTTTCTTTTTATTTAGACAATGGCACAACTCTCCCTAAATCTTACCTCTGGAGCATATATATATAGAATTGTGAAGGTTCCCGTTATACATATCCGTGCCCCGAACAGAAGCCCTGTTGTTAAGCTCTGAGGCTGATGAAATACCAACGGAAGCAGAAATATGAAACATACCAAGAACATTGCTGCCATCGAATTCTTACGTCCAAACTTGTCAACTGTTGCAGCCGATAGGACAAGTCCAGGAAACTCTTTGGACAATAAAAACAAAACAATATCAAATAAAATTATACAAGGAAATCATCAATTTCTCCGATAAAGACAAGGGAAATAGTTTACCTGCAAAACTTGTGATAAAAACATCCTTGTAACTAACATCTTGGTGATTACCGGATGGCAACTCTTCCGGTGCTGTACATCTGTTATTTTTGCTGTTCAACTCTGTGGTCAGCAGAACGAGCCCATAATAAGTGAATGCATTCCCAAAAAAAACCATCCATACAAGTAAAGTTGATCTAACCAATTCCGGTGAAACAAGCATCATTAGCAATGAGACACCACTCTTCTCAGAACCTATATCATTTTCTCTTGCTGATGTTATTAACTTTGTATCTTCTGAAAAATCTAACTTCTCCTCTAGCTCAATGTGGTGGTTGTCAGAAACAAGGACTCCCGAAGGAAGTTTTCTCCCATTTACTCTAGCTATTTTCTCCAAAATATCTAGGGCATCACTTTTTCTTCCCCTCATGCATAAATATCTGGGTGATTCTGGTGTCATTTTATAGAATAAAAGCAACAGTGATGAAGGAAGAGCAGACACTGCAAGTAGCCATCTCCAACCCAATCTTGGCATAACAAACTGCCAATAAATAAAATAATTATAACAACAACAAAAAACCATTAGAGATGCAGGCCAGGTGTGTTATGAAATACTACTACTGTTCTAGGTTACATTTTCAAGCTTGAAGAGAAAAGATCACAAGGAAAAAAAATTCACAAACAAACAGCTTTGATGCTTAAAGACTTCTGAAGTAAAGAGATACCAAATTTTTCCGGACTAGACTAGTTTAGTAATATAGTAACTCTCAGAATTATTCACATATTTCCTTTGATTTACTAGCAAACAAGGGAAAATAAGATAGGGGAAAAAGCAAGAACAGTACCGACGAGAAAGGAAGAAAATTGTCTGTTTCAACAGTGGAAGTAATTATATAACACATCATCCGGCGTCAACAGTAATCTGCCTTCACAGTAGCTTGCAAATAAAAGTCGTAATTTAAGACTCACAAACAAAAAGCACACAAGTTTCAAACTTGCCATAACAATCTTCACCATCTGTCCTCAAGTAGCAAGAGAAACTCTTCACAGCATTAATGCTCTCAAATTCACATAACATTAATGCAATCAATCAATAATACATGAACAAAAACTTCTTGTGGCTATAAATTTTTGTTTCTCAAGTATAATTAGTGTTTGCATATACTAGGTTTGTAAACTTGTTATTTCTGGTTGATAGAATAAGTCCATACTTATCTGGATAAAACATATTGACTGCAGCTTTTGAAGTAAAAAAATATCCACCTAATCATCAGTAAAGCTATCTTTTCACACTACTTGAAAGTCTGCATGTAAAAACAAAAATGATAATAAGGAGATTTCAAGAATATAACCAAGCATACCCAAGCAATGGAAGCTTCAAGAATTGTTCCAAGAGTCCAGAAAGCTGAAAAGACAACCATCCAAGTGCCTCTCTCTGGAGCTGGAATAAATTCCAGAAACCAGGAAGAAAGCACAGGACCTCCTCCTAAGCCAACACCAACTAAACCACGGAGAATGACCAGAGAAGTAAGATTTGGGGAAAATGCGCTTAGAAAACCAGCTCCAGCCGTAACGGTTGCTGTGATAAGAAATCCTTTCCTGAGTGAAAATAAATGTACAAATAGAAATGAAAAAAAAATTGGTTTATTTGCCTACACGAAGTTTACAAGGGTACTCCCGTACATATTTAAAACCAAATAGTTCAATGCTTATTATTGGTGGATAAAGATGATGAAGGAAAGGTTTAAAGGTCTTCCTGATAGCTTATATCAACAAGGAAGAGTTACAATACCAAAAAGGATAGGTCAAGGTGAAGAGGCAGAACAATTATATAAGAAAATGAAGAGCATTGTGTATAAGAATTACCGAAAGTGGGGACAACTTAGTTTTCAATATTACTCCTCTTAACTCTTTGGAAAAAAATGTATAGAAACTGTGTGATACGATGATTCATAAAGATACCATCACAACATACAGACAATCAATCATGTACAAGTATCGTTTGCAGGCAAATGCTGACAATGGTACGAAACGTACGGCTATCAACTCTCAACTTCTCACTTTAATTCGATATGGACACTTGTATTGGTTAAAGACATATTGGTAGCGCTATGAATGTTGTGCAGATGAACAATAGCATTGAAGTTTGAGCATTATAAATAATAAAGTGAAATTGTGACCTCCTTCCATAGATATCTGAAACAATGCCCCATGAGTAAGCTCCAACGAGCATTCCAGCAAAAACAATGCTAGTTATCAAGCTCTCTTCATGAGAAGAAAGACCCCAAGCAGATTGAACAGCTGATCCAACAAATGAGAGGAGCATCATTTCCATGGCTTCAGAAACCCAACCAATCCCGGCATAGATAAGAACAAAGACTTGGAATTTTCCAAATCCCAGAGCAATAAGAGCTTCATCAACAGTATAGGAGCTTTTTCTCTCATCTTCCATCTAAGTAGGATAAAAAAAATATTAAAATCAATAATATTTAACTCTGACAACTATCCAGAAATGTGCTGATGAAAGAATGTTGGGACATCCTAAACATAATTTTTCTGTTTGGCTTTAGGATGTGAAACTGGATTTGATTAATTTCTATAACTAACTTTGAAATATTAAAAAGGAAATTAATCAATTTCTACATCTGCAGAGGGGATGGCAGGATGGCAAAAAACAGGTCGAGAAAGGTTCAAATGGCTGTTCAGAATATGATTTGTTTTAGGAAATAATATGATTTTCGAATTTCAGTTGACATATACAGAATAAACAAACTTCACCGTTTTGACATATAAAGAATGAATTACCAGAACAAGATAAACGGAATACCTGAAAAAATGGATAATCGAATTGACATATGACCCTCAGAGGAAAACCAAAAAAAAAAAAAAAAAAAGGAAGAATTGGTGAAGATCGGCAGATTGACTGACCTATCTCGTTGACCGGCCGGCGTTGGTTCGAATAAATCAGAACGAAGATTAGTCAACTGACTATACATGGATCGTCAAGTTCAACCGCCACAGAGGATTGGATTTTTTCCACTCTCGTAAAAAAACATATTTTTCTTCACTTTTAATTAATTTTAATTAATTTATTTATTTTTACTAGTTTTTGTGAGCTTTTTTTTTTCTTTTTCTTTTTTTCTAGAGCAGCACTTTAATTAAAAATATTAAGGTGATTATATATTTAATTGTCACATCTCATTTTCTAATTGATTATTTAGGTGGTTAAATTTGTAAACTCCCATTTGATATTATTTTCGTTGAATTTTTTTATGTTTGAGATATGAAATGTTGGTTAAGAATAACTCGAATTTGAAGGAAAAACTTGATGAATTCGAGCACCAAATCCTCCCATCTCATATCTCACTGTTAGCCAAGTAAAAATACTTCTAATGCAAAATGTATATGATATCGTAGTATAACATACAACACACATCATTGTTGATGTAAATAAGTTCCATTTAAAATTGATAATGAGTGTAAAATTAATTTCAAGTATGACGATGATTTCACAGTAGCTATTACATTAAAAAAGATCCAAACATTATTATTCTTTCAATGTCTTAAACAGGACTTTGGCAACCTATTAATTAGAGCAATTCATGTGCCACGCAAACCTCTAGGTCTCAAATAAAAAACAGAAAACTTGGATTGAATCAATATTTAAGAATCTAATCTTGGTTGGCTTGGTCGGGGAGATCATCTTCCTCTTCCTCTCTGCTTCCATAGTTAATCCAAGGTAACATAGACTCGAACAGAACAGCTAACGCATTCCGGTTCGAAACGTCACGCGGCATGGGCATATTATTATTATTTTCAGGCATATGTTGATGGTGCTCAACCCCACCACCACCAACCATAAACTCTTGCAAGTTTTCAGGTGGCACTGTTGGCATGGAATCGGAGAAATCCGACACCAACAAATGAGAGTACCTACGCCCAAAGCAGCAAAAACGAATATTAGTACAAATTTGGCAGATTTATTAGCAGTAAATAAAAAAAAATAAAAAAAAATGCTCACTCATTCTTGTCTGATGAGAAAGCTTCTTTCCTTACGCAATCCCAGTCCTTGACATCACTTGCATGCTTCTCCAGATTCTCAATCACCAAAACTGCCGACTCATATAAAAACTTGTGCAGATCAGGTAGCCTCCATATTATATAACTCCTCTCAACGTATATGGCAATCAAGTGATCCAGAGATGGGCTTCCACTTTCCTCACCCCTAAACAGACTATGCTTTACTACATTGTTCCACATCCGATCTTTCAGAGGTACCTTTGCTACCAATTTTCTCAATACTGATGGGTGAAGCATCAAAGCCTGCTTCATCAGATCAACAGAATCAGCTTTCCCTGTATCCTTTTCTTTCTTGTTTATTAAAACTTGTTCATCACGTTCAAGGTAAAACCGGCACACCGCCAGTGAATAAGAAATATTAGGAAATAGCCACAGGGAATTGTCACAGCTATATTCTTCTGCAAACTGTTCTAACCAAGCATACTCCTCAGCTCTCAAAGAGTAGTAGTCAATACAGAAAATAGCACCCATTGGATCATCTGAATCTAAGGAGAGCAACAGCTTACAAATTTCAAGGGCAGATCTGTGGCAACCACGCCTGTCCATGTTTTTCATGTGCGTAAAAAGTGATGAGAATAATGGCCTGTTGGTGTCATGGATGTACTTTAATTGGCACTTGTGTGATGGAGTGAACAGTGGATGCCATGCACATTCCAGAGCATACAGACACTTTGCAGTAGCATCTGCTGACATTTCGTGTTCGCCCGATAATTTGAAATAGTCCGCTAATGTTATCAGCGAGTCTATGTGATAGGGATGGTTCAAAAGAATGCTTGCAATACCATTAAGATCATGCATTGCCTTGGCACTTTCAAAAGCCCTCTGAGCTTGGGCATATGATGATGAATGCACATACCTAAACAACATAAGAAAGACGCAAATTAGATTAAGTCCTGCATAACCTATAACCAAAGTTTGTCATTCACCGGGAAAAAAAAGGAAGGCAATGATAAGTACACTTACTTGAAATAGTTGACGCCATTTTTAGTCTCCAGAAGTTCCATGGCTAAGGACCCATCCCAACGTGGCCAATGTTGAGATGGAGAAACAAGGATGGTCTTTTTGAGATTGTGACTACCTCGTCGACCACCACGTATCAGCCTAGAATGTCCAGATGATTGACTTTTTTCATATGATTTCACTACTTTAGAACCAAATATCCTTTTCAGCTCATTTTCTGCACTAAGTAACTTGGGCTCAACTTGTAATATGGAAGATTCGCAATGCTTCTTCAGCATTACTTCATCAGTATCTATATTCACCAACTTTTGTTTAGCAGGATATTGGGCCATCCGCTGATGACCAGAAGAGCTAGCCCCCAAAGTTAAGTTTTCTAACATAAGATCGGAAGGTTTTACATCATCTTCAATATTCGGAAATAAATCTTCCTTGATTTTCTTCTTATTCTTCTTCTTTTTCTTCGACTTGACATCTAATGTTGACACTGTGGGAAGAGCAGGTTTTTCCGTGGAGGAATGCTTGTTGCTACCAATATCACAAACTGAAGTCTCAATAGCAATTTCACCATCTGCCTGCTGACAATACGAAGAGCAAAATTTAGATTGAAATCCCTCATCTAATAAAAAACACTTGAAGAAATTGATTTGTCTACTACACTTAAAAAAGAAAAAAAGGATAACCACCATAAATATCAGGTCAATATATTGCATATTGCATGATGGCCGGACGAGCCATTCGGTAAATCACTGCAACATCCACTTTATACATTACAAATAAGAATCTACATCAAGTAGGGCTAACAAATAGAAGTCATAGGGTGGAAATATCTCCATTGGTGACATCATAATGGTAACTTAAGGGATACGATATGCAGCCTACCGTGGAAAGACAAGATAGAAGAATTTGTGTTCCAAGTAGGCTATTTATTTTCTATCAGCTTGATAAATTCTTTCAGATTGAACTTGCTTATTTATCACGTTAGGCTGATTAGGGAGGATGTTCTTATTTCCTTTGCTGCGTGTGGCTTATTAAAAGGTAAAAAAAAAAATTAAGAAAGACTTGAAACCGAAACAAATAAAGATGCAGAGTCCGTCGAAAATCAAACACAATCCAAAAAGGAACTAGAAGCTGATAAACATTACCAAGCCTCTTAAATGCTTCCATATCATCATCCTCCTTCCATAAGAGGAAAGACGGACATCATCTTAAAAGATATAAATTGTCGAAGTAGATGCAGTGACATGAATCATGATATTTGCTATTTCATCCTTTCATAAGGGCTATCTGTATATTATTCAGTAATGATAATTAATTTTCTTTGTAATTGGCGGTTGGAGAACCGCAGTGCGCCTAATATTATCAAGGGAGCAATTTCGTGGCTGATCATTACATATGACATAGTGAAATAATCAACAAAAAATTAAAAGGAAAAGGTGATAAAAACAAATTATTGCATATTCTCTATCATCTCTAGGGTAAAAGGCAATTTATTTTGGAGTAAAAACGGAGAGGAAAAAAACCTGCTGCGAGTAGCGCCGGTCAATGGTGGTGGTGTCGCGGTCGTCAACTTCGTCTTCGTCCTCAAGAAGGTCGAAAGGATTTCGGGTAGGGGGGGAAGAGACAGGGGATTCTGAATCATCATCGCCGCCGTTGAGCTGAAGCAGAGCAGCTTCTTGTTCTTTCAGAACCTTTTTCATCAATCGACCCGACATTCTTTCTAGTACGTTTGCGAATCAAAATAATTTCTAATTCGAAATTAAATAAACCGTGGATCGATTCAACTGAATCATATGTTTCTCAGCTCCGACGTCTCGCGAAGATAACCCAAGGGCTTGAGGAAGACTGTATTTAGGGGCCTTTAGCAATCAGCCCACAAACTCCTAATAAATAGAACTTAAGTCCATCCTTAAAATTCATTTTTTGTATTTTTTGTACCGATATATATCAACATATATTATTATTTGGACTTCATTTAATATTTTCGTTTCTTTTTAGGGTCCATTTGATATACACCCGGAAAATATATAGGGATAGGTTCACCCCTAAAAATCTTCCTTTGAGAGAGATACCCTGGAGAGGCAAAAGTGCTATTGCGCCCTTATTTATAATTTTCGCCCAACTGCATTCAGCATTTTCACCTACAGCATTTATCATTTTGGACCTGCATTTCGTATTTTATACTGCATATATCATCATTTTTATTTTTAATTATTTTTTTGTTATTGTATATATATTATACATTTTTATTATTATTGTATTTTTTTATAAAATAATTTTTTTTAATATTTTGATTTTTTTAATTTTTCAATTTTTTTTAATTTTTTTAATTTTTTTTTTCTTTTGTTTTTTTTTTTAAATTCAAATTTTGGTAAAATTACTGAACTGAAAGTATACTATACATGACTACAGTTTACTACAAGTTCAATAGTCCTGTATAGTTATATGTAGACATGTACTGTCTGTTTACCCCAAAAATCATATACACCAACAAAAAAATTCACAATTTATCTTGATATTATAAATCAACTAACAAACAAAAAATGAAAAAAATACAATCATATGCATATATATTCTTCAAACATGAAGTATTATTGAACATTAAAAACCTATAGCATACATATAACTGTATGTTATTACAAGTGACTATAGTTATTTATAATTATCTATAGTTATATATAATGAGATAAAGTCTCGATTACTGTAGCATGAATCCAACTTCACAAAGGCACTTCATCGAATCTTATTCTCTGCATGTCATAAAATTATAATAATAGTAAAACCTGCAACAAAAAAAACACGAGTTAAATAGCAAAATGGAACATGCGAGTTAGATTACATGAAAAATACACAAAAAAACATGATTTTTTTTTGTTGATAAATTTACTGAACTGAAATCGACTACAAATGACTATAGTATACTACAAGTCCTATAGTCATTTATATGTAGCCATGACTATACATGACTACATATGACTGACTACATATGATTGTATATGACTAAATATAACTATATATTTACCTGACTCAAATCACCTATGTAAGTAACCACTACTGGTTAAATTTCTATTACAGACAAACAAAGCTCTCACACATTAGGCATTTCAAATCATCTTCAAATAAATACAAAAAATAAATTACATATGATTTATAATAAAAAAATCAAATTACATGAAAAATACAAAAAAAACATGATTTTTTTTGTTGATAAATTTACTGAACTAAAATCGACTACAAATGACTATATTATACTACAAGTCCTATATATAGTCATGTATAGTTACATGTAGTCATGACTATACATGACTACATGTGACTGACTATATATGACTGTATATGACTAAATATAACTGTATATTCACATGATTTAAATCACCCATGTAAGTGACCAGTATTGGTTAAATTTTCATTACAGATAAACAAAGCTCTCACACTTTAGGCATTTCGAATCATCTTCAAATAAATACAAAAAATAAATTACATATGATTTATAATAAAAAACAAATTAATCCAAAGAAAAATATTTTAATATTAATTGTCACAGATCTTCAAACACATAGTAGATTTGGGTTTTTTTTTATTTATATAAATGCAGTAAATATATACAATCGAACACCACCAATTCCAGATCTGAAATTCACCATTAGATCTGACTATACATCGTCGGATCATAATTTAATTTTTTTTAATTCAGTTGGTTTTTATAAAAAAAAATTAAAAAAATTAGGTGAAATAGTGATAAGAATTCATATCTTAAAAAAATAAATTAAAAATAGTTTGACATTCATAAATTACAAAGTGAAGTGAATGGTTTAGTACCGAGTTCAAGGCGGTGGGAGGAGCAACGACGACCGGCACAAGGCCGTGGCGGAGGAGCGGCGCAAGGCTTTGGTGGCAAAGCAGCGGAGCAAGTGCGGAGCGACGGAGCACGGTGGAGCAGCAGAGCGGCGGAGCAGCGGAGCGGCGGAGCAACGGAGAAGGCGGTGCGACGGAGAAGGCGGGGAAGTGAAGAAACGGAGAAGCGGAGAAGGCAGGGAAGCGGAGAGAAGAGAGATAAGAGAACAAAAATTTTGAGAGAGAGATAGAGAGAAGAGAGAAAACGTTGGAAGAGGGAGAGAGAAGAGAAAGCGGCTGGGAGAATGAAGAGAGAAATTAACGTGAGTTGGTGAGGGTTAGGGTTTTAAATTGTAACTAAAAGGGCAAAACTGGAATTTCAATTTGTCTAGGGGAGTCTATCAAATTAAGATTAGAATTTGGGTTTTTGACTAGGAAAGAAAAATTCATAGGACCTATCTCTATATATTTTCAAAACTAGGGGGTTATCCCTCATTTCCCCTTATTTTTATTTTTTATATTTTCAAATTTTTTTTTTAAATAAAATAAAAATAATATTCTTTCTTTTTATTACTGTTGTTTTACATTTCCAGTACAATCATGTTTATCAAATTATTAAAAAGAATGAATATCGTCTATTATTTACAGAAACATCTAATCAACAATCACAAAAAAAAAAAAAAAAGGATTTGCTATTATTAGTGTGGTTTTTTCTACTCGCAGTGCAAAATAATTCATTTTTTTTTCTTTTCTAAATCTTCTCCAAATCCCCTCTCAAACACTCTCAACCTTTGATTTTTGAAATTTTGCAAATCCAATAATTTTTCGAACAATATCAGTTTGAGCACAACTATTATCAACATGGATGAAAACGGCTTCGATTTTGAGGTGAAAATACACAGTTTTTGTTCATTTCCAACAGTTCCAATATCAGTGTGTTTTGGTGTAGTGGTTTTTTTGAAGTGTGTGTTTTTGGTGTAGTGCGTGTTTTTTTTTTGGTGTTTATTTTCTATTGTAATTATTGTGTAATTTAGTGTATGTTTTCGATATAGTGCATGTTTTATTTTTCATTGTGTTTTTTTTAGTGTAGTGTGTTTCTTTTCTTCTCCAAGTACACACCAGAAACACAAACTGGAAAAAATGCACACTGCACCAAAAACACAACATTGAAAAATAAAATATGCACTACATCGAAAACGCACATTGTATTACACAAGAAAAACACTGTAAAACACTCACTGGAAAAAAAACCACGCAATACATAAAAAACACAGACTAACAAAAAATACGCACTACACCGTAAACACTTACTTAGAAAAGAAACAGACTACACAAAAAAAACACAATGAAAAATAAAACACGCACTATATCGAAAACATACACTGAATTACACAATAATTATAATAGAAAATAAACACCCGAAAAAAAAACCACGCACCACACCAAAAACACACACTAAAAAAAAAGAACCACTACAACAAAACTCACATTGAATAAAATGCACTACACCGTGAAACACACACTAGAAATTGAGTGTACATCTTGTACAATTGAGTGTGCGTTTTTCATGTAGTATGTGTTTTACTCAAGAAGTACACTGCATTTCCAGTGTGTGTTTCACGATGCAGTGCATTTAATTTATTTTATGTGTGTTTTCGTGTAGTGCGTGTTTTTTTGATGTTTTTTTTTGTGTAGTGTGTGGTATTTTCGCTTTGGAAAACACATACTAGAAAAAAATCCACGCATTACATAAAAAACACATACTGAAAAAAAACACGCACCACACCAGAAACACGCACTAGAAAAAATACACATTGCACAAAAAAAACACAATGAAATATAAAATACGCACTACATCGAAAACATACATTGAATTACACAAGAAAAACAGTGGAAAACGCACACTGGAAAAAAAACCACGCAGTACATAAATAACACACACTAACAACAAATACGCACTACACCGTAAACACTCACTCGCACTATATCGAAAACATACACTGAATTACATAATAATTACAATAGAAAATAAACACCCGAAAAAAAACCACGCACTACACCAAAAACACATACTTAAAAAAAACAGCCACTACACCAAAACACACATTGAATAAAATGCACTACACCGTGAACCACACACTGGAAATTGAGTGTACTTCTTGTGTAATTGAGTGTACTTCTTGTGTAATATTGGCATATACATGAATGTTTCCTTTATTTATAATAAATATTAAACGGATGGACTTATTGGTGAAAGAGATATGACCACTAAACCGAGAATAATAAAGATGCTTGGTTGCTTATTCACAAAAACCCCTATGTAAAATATGTTCCATTCTGGCACGAAAATTGTGTATGAAGGATGTTATTAAACAAAATTAAAAATGTAGGGACGTATTTGATTTTGATTACAAATACAGGGATGAAAATGAAATTTACCCCTCCCAAATACCTAAATAAAATTGGGGTCTTAGGATATAGGTCTTTGGTGACAAAACTTATTTGAACTAAATGACAAGTCTAACTAAACATTTGCTTCACATCCTTTATAAAATTCATTCCAAAAATGCCCCTCCACTCACAAATTCAAAATATTCATTAAGTAAATTTCAAACTGCATTTATCATTTTATTTATTATGCATTTAATAGTTCCATATTTTCATCTAATATTTTTTTCAAATATCCGTTTGTCTTCATTTTTCTCGTTATTTATTTAAGCATTTTATACACTAGTATAAAAATTTCTTTATTTTTTTCCTTCTTTTTTCTACATAATATTGAGAATTACAAAAAAAAAATGTTTATCTTTTTATTATTTTAATTTCAATTTACATATTTTTCAATTTTTCTGTAGTAGACTATGGTATACTACGACGTACTGTAGTATACTATAGTTTAGTGGTGTACTATAGTATACTATGGTGTAGTATAGTACACTACGGTATACTATAATTTACTACCAAACCCTAGCCATCAAAAACTCCTAGCCGTCGCAAACCCTAGCAGCCAACGCAGCCGCCGCCAACTCTAGCAACCCACTCTCGCAGCCGCCGCGACTATAGTCAACCTACCAACTTTGGGAAAATCCAAATCAAGCAAAATCGTTCAAAACACAAGGAAATTAGATCCAATTGATTAGTCAAAAAATATTTTCCATAATATCTCAACCATAATCACAACCCCCACCACACCTTCCACCCGCCGCCGCCGACTCCAACCGTCGCCACCGCCTCCACCGGCGGCCGCCGCCTCCACCCGCCGTTGTGCCTTCACCGGCCGCCGTCGCCTCCACCCGCCGCTGCCGCGTCCACCAAACCCTCGCGATCCACCGTCGAAATTGCAGATCTGTTGTTTTCCACCACCATAGTCCACCGACCATAGCCGCCGTCACCAGCCCAACCATTATTAAGGGGCGAAAGAGATGTGGAGAGATAGAGATTGAGAGATGGAAAAAAACGAGAAGGAGAGAACGAGAGAAGCAGAGAGAAAAGAAAATAAGAGAAATAAATCTGATAAATTGGAGGAACGTGAATATAGATATTATATTGGGTTAATATGCTAAGAGTCCCTTAAATGAAACCTAATTTGAACTAAATGACAACCTTAAATTCAATCTTTTAATTAAATCTCTATTTTATAATAATATATGACCCACATCCCTAATTTTTATTTTATCCCTAGTTTGCCCTTATACCCTAAATATAATATCCCACGTTTATTCAACTAATCATATTTTTTTTGTTTTCTCTCTCGCATCTCGCCGCTCCCTCTCCCTCTCGCCTCTTCCTCTCAGATTTGTTTTTTGTTTTCTATCTCCCCTCTCGCCGCTCACTCTCCCTCTCACCTCTTCTTCTCCCTCTCCCTCTCGCCTCTTTATCTTCCAGCGACGGGTTGTGGTGTCCGGGCGACGGCGATGTAGAATTGTG
>NW_012194880.1:0-15460 GCF_000504015.1 Erythranthe guttata | reverse complement strand
GCGAGAGTCGGTGGGAGAAAGATGAGCGGTAGTGCGTTTAATAAGCTGATAAGCCGACTTGCTGCCGAGGGTCATGATTTGTCGAACCCTGTTGATCTTAAGGACCATTGGGCGAAGCACGGTACAAATCGCTACATCACTATCAAATAGAAAAAAGAAAAAAAAGAATACATCATTTGATGCTGTTTGGGTTACTTTGCTGAGGTAATTATTGGAAGTTGGTATGAATGTATAAGCTTCAGTTTGGTAATCATGCAAAAAAAGTATGATGCGTTCTTCCATTGACATATGTGTGACGTGGCACCATTAGCAGTTTGAATAAAGGAATGAGTAAATGCAATTTGTGTAGGTAGATGCCTGAATTATTGCATCTTATTTGCATGTAAGTGGAGATTAATTAAATTTTATTTTATTGTATCGATCTTAAAGCCTTGAATTGGCAATTGAAGGTGTATTTTAAAATCTCATTAAAAAGAATCAAGTAATTTTACACTAATATGATCTGTTAGAATTTATTTCGTGCAGATATAAATTATTTGTGTCAGATTCAGTTTTTCGTTACTGTTGCGTGAAGTGTTGCAACAGTTCGTGAAACAGTTCGTAAAAACAGAAATAAACGAGACACAAATTTTAATGTGGTTCGGATACAATTGTACCCTACATCCACGGGGACCTGCAAATAAAATTTACTAATTTTTAGTTTTACGAATACAATAATAGGACTTAATCAAAATACAAAGACTCCCTCTTTGTTGACGCCGTTCTTGTATACTACGCTGAATTGTAAATCTTCAATTTGCAGCACGTCCCTTGCTCCGCACGGTTGAACTCCCTTCAACGCTGAATCCCTCAGTCGGCGGATCGATCTCCTCCCGAGATCTGTTTAAGCCCCTCTCCCGAAGAACCGATCTTCTTTTTGTATAGAAGAAGCAAACTTGTGATACTCCTTGAATCTTGGTGTCTTCACCACAAAGCCTTGAAGCCGGTATATTTTCTATGAAAATCACGTATCACGATGGAACAATAAAAACGAGAGCAAAAATATTTTCTGTGAAAAATTCTCTCGATCAAAGACGTTCCGGGAGCAGCGAAATTAAGAGCAGAAAAATATATTTTTTCTCTCCAATAAAACGCATGCTACAGCAACCAAGAAAAGAGAGATCGGCTTCTCTCCAAAACGACGCCAATAAAAACGAGAGTAAAGAAAATATTCTGCGTAAATTTTTCTCTCTAGGAAGACGTGAGATCTGAGGCGCCGTATTGCTGTATTTATACTTCTACATGTTATAAGAATCCTACAAGGAAAAAAGAGTCCATTAGGGTTAGGAAACTCTTAATTACGTAGGAAATAATATTTTCAAAACAAGGAAACTCTTTAGAAGAATAATTCCTATTATAAATCAATTAATGACAAATTAAAAGAATTAAAAGCTACAAGGACTCTTCCCTTCTTTAGCTCAGGGTATATGAAAACTTGTGGCACAAGTTTTATTAATTCTCGTACAATTAGAATCCATAGGATTCTAACAATCTCCCCCTTTGTCGTTTATTGATTATAATTATTTTGTCCCGCTGAGTAAAAAACCTGAAAATAAAACAATCAGATGATTAGACCGAAGCAAATAAAACGAAAGATCATCATCAACTCTTTTCAACAACAAGAGTGGCATCAACTGCTGCAACAGTAAGTGCCACAGTTTCAGCAACTGTTCCCACAGTAGTGGCTTTGGCAGGTGGTTCACAACGGAGTCAGCTCCCCCTGCATGTGTATCTCCCTCTGTGAATGATCCTTAGGCAGCTCCTCTTGTAAATGCATTCATTCTTCCCCTTTGCTTACTCGGCTTGATAGACATGGAAGGCGGTGGATGACAACGTGGTAAATTATCCACGTGATAAGAGACTCAGCAAATAACGTCGGCATTAGCTCCTCCTTTTATATTCTTGTGAAGCTCTGAAAATAAAACAAGGAAACCAATTAATGACAATTACCACAATAATAATAAAAAGATGGAATTCCTTCTATTTTGGATAGACACGTTCAGGTGATTAATATGGAGAGATAATTTATTTCTTCTCAAATTATCTAATGAGATAACTAAGGAAAATATGTTCCTCATATTAATACACATCTCCATAGAATTCCACTTGGTGTTGTGGACTTAGAATCCCACCGAGATTCTAACATTCTCCCCCTTTGGCATTGATTGGTCAGAACATTTACTCCCCCTAACTATATGATACATGCATGAACAAGGGTTAGCAAATTCAAAATAACATCTGCACATATAAACTGTTGCAACAGTTTATCAAACAGTTCACCAGATAGTGTAAACTGTAAATAAACCATAGTTCCAAAATAAAAGCAGATAATTCGTTCAGATAAGCACGAGATAAAAAGGATATGCAGTAGCAGAAACAACTTCTCTTCACAATGCTTATTATTTGTCCTATATTTCTGCCCAGCAACTGTCTCATGCACTGTTTCAACAGTTGTCTGAACCCCCCTGCATTCCTGCACTGTTCCAGCAACTGTCGCAACAGTTGTCGGAACTCCCCCTGTGTTCATGCCATCGTTACTGTTCTTTTCTCCTGTTCTTTTCTCCCCCTTTCTGGGCAATCACCATGCAGAGATAACTCAACATGGACTAATGATCTTGATGATTCAAGCAAGCTGTTCAAACACTTAACAAAAAGATCAAAACGAAGAGAGAATCTTGGAAGTAAGTGAGAAAAATCACTATACATAACGTGCACACAAAATCACAAAATCACAAACTCAAAACCACACGATAATTGCAATGCAAAAATTAAAGAATAGTGATATCAAATCCAACATTAAATAGCAAAGACTACAGACTTTGCCAAACTTCATAAGAAACGTGGAAATGTGAGGAGTAAGCCCAATCGATCCGGTTGCAACAAAAAAAATCAAATTTAACCGGCACATAAACAAAAATCCCGTCTTTTTTTTTTTTTTTTTGGTTTTTTTTTTTTTAATAATGCCTAATGCAAGACAAGAAGTAAACATGAGAAATAGACATGAGTGAAGAGACATATGTGAATAGGATACTGCATGGACAAACAAAACATATGGGATTTATCTTCACATTCACGATAAGCACAATCCCCAAAAATCCGACTGCCAATGCAACCAACAAACTTAATAATCCCAAGTCAAACACAAAGATGCTCTTATTAGGTAGCGTACACACACGTCTAATGGTAGCTTTTTCTCATGAAAAACAGAGCAATTAAAAGGAACGAGATTATGCTGGTCGTGCAATGTGTAGTCCCCTGGGCTTTCTAATTGAGCTTTTGTAGTAAGTGTTCGGTCAAGTGGTTTACTGGCTCGACTCAACTAGGCTTCGAACTATTCACTGACCATATATATTATAATTTATATTGGCCGTGCAATGTGTAGTCCCCTAGGCTTTCTAATTGAGCCTTGTAGCGAGTTTTCGGCCACGTGATTTACTGGCTCGACTCAAAAAGGCTTCGAACTATTCACTGACCAAATGGTTGTAGATATATATATTAGTAATAGTAGTTCAAGAGTAGCTTTCACTCATTAAAAGAGGCAGCTTTTCCCTATAAAAACATCCAACCATGACAAGACTATTCAGAGAAATAAATAAGTTGGAGCCTTTTAAGTAATCATTTTGGGAATTGGTGAAGTTCTACCCCACAAAATTTAGAAATACACGAAGTATCAAATTCACATTTGTCTCAATCATATGCAGTATGCTTAATGCAGGTCCTATATGAGATGCAAAAACATATGAAGTGTCCTACCTCTAAAAGTTGCAAGTCTGGACACACAGACTGTTGCAACAGTTCATGCAACTGCATCAGATTAAACAACATAAATTCCCAGCGATTTTCGCAAGGAATCAAATTTCTGTGCATCAAGGGTTTTTGCAAAAGCATCAGTTAATTCATTCTCCGTTGCAGCATAATCAATTGAGACAACCCCCTTTTCGACCAAGCCCCTTATGAAAAGATGACAAATATCAGTAAGCTTAGTTCTCGAATGCTGAATTGGATTCATAAACTTATTTTTCACATACAAATTATCACAATTCAGATTACCAAGTTTTTTATTCCCCAAACTAGCTTTGTCACCAGAACTGTTGGAACAGTTAGTACTATCATCACATGAGTTTAAAGAAGTAATGGCAGATAAACAATTAAGATCAGACTTCTTTACCCAGATTTTTTGTTGAGTTTTATTCACTAAATCAACCTTTATCTTGGGTTTTTGAGACGACACAAAAATGTGATCAATTTTAGCGGAAAGTGGTGAGCGGGCCATTATTCTTTTAACCATTTTCAAGTACTTAAAACACCTGGGTCGTATATGACCAGGAACATGACAAAAATGACAGGTAGGAACAAAAACTTTTCTTTGAAATGGCTGTGTCGGTGCAACTGTCGCAACAGTTTGTGAAACAGTGGATTGTTTAACAAAATTGATTTTTCTTTTTGGATCTTCTTTCTGTTTCAATGCATCATTAGATAGCTGATTACGTCCTATACCTGTACGACCGCAATTCGGCTGATTTTGGTTCAAAATTTCATTCAAAGTTACCCTACCAGTATTAAACTTAGAAATAGCATCTTGGGTTTGAGCAAATTTAGCCTTCAAGCTATCTGTTTCTCTACTAGCAGAAATAACATTTTGTTCAAGAGTAGAAATTCGTACCTTCAATACTTTGTTTTCCTCAATTAGGACAAGCTTCTCTTTTTCTAAGAATTTATTTGACTCACACACCTGAAGAAATTTTTCGTACATCTTTTCATAGCATTGCTTTATTTCTTCCAAGGATGACACGTCATCATCGCTGTTGTTTTCTGAATCCCAATCATCACCTGCAAGATTTAACGGAGTTAATCCTTTATCAGATATTGAATGCAACTTATCATACCTAGGTTCTGTCTGAACAGTCTGTCCAACTGTTGCAACAGTTTCAGCGACAGTCTGTTTGCACTTGTTTATCTGAGTAGTTCCTTCGTAGGCCTCTTGTAGAACATCCCATGCCTCCTTTGCTGATTTGCACATTGATATCAATTTGAATTGATCTTCATCGATACAACTCAAGATAGCATTGGTTGCCTTGGAATTATAATCTGCTATTCGTACTTCTTCATCAGTCCACTTCTCTTTTGGGGTTTGAATGATCTCGTGTGACTCATTCATTGAGGTAGGATGTGTCCAACCAATTAGAATCGCGCGCCAGGCCCATTCATCAATAGATTTAATGAACATCTTCATCCTTATTTTCCAATCAGAGTAGTTCAATTCACCCAAGACAGGTGGTAGGAATGCGCCTTCACGATGATTATTCATGTCTGCACAAAAAAAATAAAAAAGAATTAAATCCCAAAATCTCACTAAGTGTATCTAGTGACAGGCTCTTGATGCCAATTGTTAGAATTTATTTCGTGCAGATATAAATTATTTGTGTCAGATTCAGTTTTTCGTTACTGTTGCGTGAAGAGTTGCAACAGTTCGTGAAACAGTTTGTAAAAACAGAAATAAACGAGACACAAATTTAATGTGGTTCGGATACAACTGTACCCTACATCCACGGGGACCTGCAAATAAAATTTACTAATTTTTAGTTTTACGAATACAATAATAGGACTTAATCAAAATACAAAGACTCCCTCTTTGTTGACGCCGTTCTTGTATACTACGCTGAATTATAAATCTTCAATTTGCAGCACGTCCCTTGCTCCGCACGGTTGAACTCCCTTCAACGCTGAATCCCTCAGTCGGCGGATCGATCTCCTCCCGAGATCTGTTTAAGCCCCTCTCCCGAAGAACCGATCTTCTTTTTGTATAGAAGAAGCAAACTTGTGATACTCCTTGAATCTGTGTCTTCACCACAAGCCTTGAAGCCGGTATATTTTCTATGAAAATCACGTATCACGATGGAGCAATAAAAACGAGAGAGAAAAAAATATTTCTCTGAAATCTTCTCTCGATTAACAAGACGCTCCGTGAGCAGCAAAAATAAGAGCGGAAAAATATAATTTTTCTTCTCCAACAAAAGGCGTGCTACAGCAACCAAGAAAAGAGAGATCGGCTTCTCTCCAAAACGACGCCAATAAAAACGAGAGTAAAGAAAATATTCTGCGTAAATTTTTCTCTCAAAGAAGACGTAAGATCTGAGGCGCCGTATTGCTGTATTTATACTTCTACATGTTATAAGAATCCTACAAGGAAAAAAGAGTCCATTAGGGTTAGGAAACTCTTAATTACGTAGGAAATAATATTTTCAAAACAAGGAAACTCTTTAGAAGAATAATTCCTATTATAAATCAATTAATGACAAATTAAAAGAATTAAAAGCTACAAGGACTCTTCCCTTCTTTAGCTCAGGGTATATGAAAACTTGTGGCACAAGTTTTATTAATTCTCGTACAATTAGAATCCATAGGATTCTAACAACTAGTATATAAGAACATTCCATGCAACAAGAATTATCAGAAATAGATTGGATACATATATTATATATTAACTTTTACTAAGAAAAATATATATTTTTAAAATGGCGAAGTTCTTTGCATCTTTTTTGGCTATTATTATCTGCTTCGCCCTAGTTTCTGGTATGATATGTACTAATACTACATTCACCCATATAAAATAAAATTCTGAATTGCATTATTTATACATTTAATCATATTTTCATGCACAAATTTACAAAAATTAAGTCTTTATGTTAAAAATTTTATATTAAAAGAAATCACTCATACCTAATCTAGCTACCTGAGAATATACCAGTTTATTCTATGTTACACTCGATAAATTTTATCGAATTATAGTGTTATTTTTCTTATAAGAAAGATAGTTACTAATCCGCATACGTATGTTTATTATTTGTGGTTTGCATAAGTTAATTAATTAATTAATTAATTTATATTTAAAACGGTGGAAATATAATGCAGGTTGTTTAGGGCAGCATCGACGGCACATATGCTCGTTTGACCTACACGGTCAACGCTGCATATCCGGCGATCCAGATTCTTGCACCAGTATTTGCAAAAGCACTGGCGTCGGTGGCTTCGATTTCGCCGGTGGAATTTGTTACACAGATCTTTACGATAAAACTAATACTTATTGTACTTGTAGTGTTTATTGTTGAGGCTCAAATTCAGACCCCTAATTAATTAACTAAATAAATATTTATTGTAATAGTTAAGGAAATTTTATTTTTAAGGTCAATTCAGACCAAAATGTTTGATTGGCATGTACTATTAATATAAAATATCCGAAAAAATCATTTCGAGATCTCGGCAATCCATTAAATTTAAAATATAATAAATAGTGCAATGTCATATATAACAGTATCTCTCAATTCAAAATTGGTTTAAAATATTTCTCAAGAAACAAAAATTGATAAAAATGGAGGTGAAGCCCTTGTCATATTTTTTGGCTATACTTATCTGCTTCGCCCTAATTTCAGGTATGATATTCATACTAACTACATTTACCTGTAGAAAATCATTTTTTTCGGGGGCCCTCACATTTCGGTATGTTCGGCTCGTATTTAATCCGCCTAGGGATGGGTCGGTTTATTCTACACCGATAAATTTTATTGAATTATATATCATATTATACATGCGTATAGATCAATTTTTTTTTTTTGATTGTATTTAAATTAATGGTGAAAAACTATTTTGTGTATTTCATCAAGTGTAGGAATATAATGCAGGTTGTTTGGGGCGACAAATTTGCTCGTTTGACCTACCCGGTCAAAACTGCGTACCGGGGAATCCAGATTCTTGCACTAGTATTTGTAAAAGCAGTGCTGGGGCTTTTGATTTTGCTGGTGGAATTTGTTACACAGATACTCACGACCAAAAAAAATATTGTACTTGTAGTTATTTCTGTTAAGGTCAATTCTAACCCCAAATTACCCTAAATAAATATTTGTTGTAATAAATATTTATTTGTTACAGATCTCTCTCTCTCTCTCTCTCTCTCTCTCTCTCTCTCTCTCTCATGATGAAATACTCAAAGAAGAAAATTAATTATTTACTATAAAAAATAAAAAATAAATATCAAAAATTCTGACTGGTTTTCGCAAAGAACATATGAATTGGAATGTGTTTACCCTCCGACGGAGATGCTTTCTGCTTCTTCTTAACTCCACTCTGCCTCGTTTCATCCTTTTCGAATAACCTATAACAAAAACACAATTTATTATTTTTTAACATCGTAGGCTTATATATGTATGTCTATATATCGAATTGATTACCGTTGCTTAGGCTTGAGAATTGGGTTACGATTGCTCGATTTTTCTTCATCTTGCAGGCTTTGAGCAAGATGAAAATCGAAATGCTCTTGTCTTTCCTCAACAAAACTGGGAGGCAGTTCAGTTCCACAAACAGAGCACTCGTAGTCGTTTAACCAAAACATGGCTTGTTTTGTATTTATTGAAGACATAATTGACTCATCGTTGACAACCTACGTAAATGAATAAAAAAAGAAAAAAAAAAGTTTGTACTTATTTCCGAGTTTTGATAGTCAAAATAATAGAAGGAGATTTAGATTTAGTACAGTGTCTTTGAGGTCAAAACTTCCACTAGTTTCTGCTTCATTGAGGCGATGACATGTGTCGGCTCGATCAAGATCCGGGATTTGAGGAGTATTTACGGGATTACATGATTCGCTTGGGTCGTGTATATCGAAGGCTGAAGTATTGTTACGAATATTGGATTCTGTGACTATGAAGTTGGAAAGTGTTTTTTGTTTAGCATCAACTGCAACGCCTTCGTTGAAGTGTGACATACGCAGTCCTAGAAATAGATAAACAGCTCAACGTTTCGAAAAAATGAAATAAAAATCTGAAAAAGTAAATAAACAATTCAAACATAAATGTCTTACCGATGAGTCTCAGAGACACAGGGAGTTCAGCCTTGAGAAGCTTTGTGGCATGTTTAAGAATATCCTCAGTTGAGCAAATACAATTTGGTAGAGTCACTGCTCGAGTTCGAACCTGCCGTGCTTATATATTTTATATATATATACAATAAACTCTCGAAGAATTCATACGCTCAAAATTGAGGGCATACAATACCTCAAAACATGTTGTTTTCAACTTCAGTGTCAAAGTTCGTCCTCGAAGGCCTTCTTTATTCAGGTCAGATGAAAGATTTTCCGAAAGATCGACTGCAAAGATGTATTTTCCTCGATTAATTTGTTTATATGATTTTTTTGGAAATTTAGGAATTTTGGTTTTAAGCATTTCTTGTTCGTTACCTAGTTTCTGGTGAATTAATGTCTCGTCTTCGGTGGGTGAAAATGTTCTCTCGTTACTCATACTTTTTCTCTGAGTCACTTCAGGTGTATCGGTCCTACCAATCCCCAACCCGACAGATAAGAAAAAATCTGCAAAATCATGCAGACGTATCAGTAACAAACTTTTCATTACATCTGATTTATACTGTTAGAGAATATGCAGAAGTAGGTAACCAGTATCTTGTTCTAATCAAGTTTGTGTAATATAATTTTTGGATCTGAGCAGCTTATGAAGTCAGAAATTAGAAAGTCAAGATCACCGATATTTGTACTACAAACCTGCTGATGAACGAGAAAATAGCGCAGAGATGAAACTTCTTTTCTGCAGCATTTCCTCGCATGTTGTGATTCCAAATACTCCGTTCAAAATGTTTTCGGTGACTTTACCAATGCCTCCAATCTACGAATGGAAACTCTTCAATATAAGGATACGAGATGTTTCAAAACGAGCACACCAATAAAAATAAATTGGAAGAGTTTACCACAACAATATCAAGAACGATTGGAATAGTACCTTCCTTATAGGTAGTGAGGATATAAATGTCACGACAGCTGCACGTTCATTTGGTAACACAAACTGGCCGTTTGGCTTATTGATGTCTGAACAAACCTGATTTAAAAAAAAATGAAAAACACATAATTAAATAAAAATTAAAATGTAAACTACAGAGATCAACATACGGTGGTGACAGATAGATTAGTGTGTGCTCGAGTAAAAATCTTGTAATTTATGAATAAAATAAATATAGTCCTTAGCCATAATGCGCGAACACCTTAGCAAGCAAGCGATTTGGCGCTACCCCAGCACTGCATGTTAGTCCAGTCTCCTTGTGAACACTTTCTCTGAGCTCTTCAGCCACCTTAGAAAGCATAATCAAACGATTTCACTATCTGAGTAAGACGAAAAAATAGAAAAAACTACAGGTACATGAATGGGGAAAAAAACGATGACAAGGACAAGACACAAATGAATGTCTGATAACATATAGTTCATGTTCTAACATACTTCTCCAGAAGTCATTCCCTTGTCATTGCAATAGTTTGTTATGTCTAGGTATGCCTCGTCCAAGCTTGCAGCTAAGAAGTTGGGATCATACTTCTCGTAAACTAAATAAAAAGCAAGTGAATCAGAGAATTCATCGAGCAAAAATAATTTTAATTCCGTATCAAAGAAACCACGGGTGAAAGCACAACCTTTTCTCGTTAAGTCACTATAGTAAGTGTACTTCTTGAAGTCCGTCGGTACAAAAATCAGTTCAGGACACAATTTACGTGCAATAAATCCAGGCATTGCAGCTCTAACTCCAAACTTCCGTGCCTGAAAACAAAAAATTACGTCTCAAAGTAATCGGTAATAATTACTAAGCTGTTCAGAAAACCTTCAAGGTCAACTCGCGGTCAACAATATTAACCTCATAATTAGCTGTCGAGATCATGGACATGCCACCGACAGCCATTGGCTTGCCTTTTAGAGACGGATTACTCAGCGTTTCAACAGCTGCGTAAAAAGCATCCATATCCACATGTAACCAAATTCTCGACAAATCACGCGCGGCTTCCAGTTCTAGAATCCTCTTATCGGAAATCTGTAAACGATATTAAAAGTATCAATTAAAACTGTTCATATTAATCCAATTTTTTTGTCACTATAATCGATGGTCTTCCCCCTTACGACTTCACAATCGAGCCCTTTACAAAATGAATGAAACTATACATTGAATACTGAATACTAATAACGATAACCGTAATAAAATCCAATTTCTCGTAGATGCACAGTGGAACAAAAAACCAATGTGAGACGACAAGCATATTAGGCATATCGATCAGAAATTTCTACTTATTCGATATTTTTTTCTTCGTCTATGTCGAATTTGAACCGAACATTACCGTTTGATGATGTGATAAATCATGCGGAGTAAGCTTGGCAAGCTGCGCCTTCATACTATCGACTTTCTGCTTCATGTAAGCTTCTTTCCTTTCCTCATTCTGAAAGTACTTGGACCCTTTGCTCATTTCATAAACTACTCTCTGCACTTTTTCCTTGTCCACTCCTTCCATACCTAGTATAAATCAAAACCCTAGAAGCTCAATCGAACAATTACATAACAAAATCTAAATTGAAATCTCAATTGAGATAAATTTTAACAGTAATCGAACAATTTCATGTTTCGAACTAAAAAATAATAATAATTACCTGCTTTAGCGTTGGTATAAACCGTATTATACGATTGCCATGGACGAGCGGAATCGTCCCCGGAAATTGAATTTTCAGTCGTCTCCATTTCTGTTTTATTTTTCTTCGAATTAGGGATTCTGGGTGTTGACAACTGAAAATTGGGGAAATATGTGAAGTTGACGGAGGGGAAATTTTAGAAGGAGGCGCGAAAAATAAATAGTTCAATTTATAAGGGCGGAATGTATACTATCTATATTTGCAAATGAGGACCTTAAATATTAAAAAAAATATTTATCAAAAATTAAAATTTAGAGAAATAAAAAAGGGGCATTCCGAGAATCGAACTCGGGACCTCACGCACCCAAAGCGAGAATCATACCACTAGACCAAATGCCCACTTATGTTTCTACGTTGACTAACTATTCTATGTGTTTTGAAATGGAAAAATAAAAACTAACGTACACAATGGGGCATTCCGAGAATCGAACTCGGGACCTCTCGCACCCGAAGCGAGAATCATACCACTAGACCAAATGCCCTGGATGCTTATTTCTTCTATTCAAAGTGATTTAATCAATATTAACATTCAGATAAAATGCGCAAATGAAAAATTGAAAGGGGCATTCCGAGAATCGAACTCGGGACCTCTCGCACCCAAAGCGAGAATCATACCACTAGACCAAATGCCCTCAATGATACAACTGTAAACAAATAAAGAATTCCAATACTACATCAAGCAAATGTACAGTGATGATACTTTTTTTTTGCACTCGATGTATAGTGATAATACTAATAGTCTGCATACAAGAGGAGAACAAATGCAATCACAGCATAGATCAAGGAGGGTCCAACATTTCTCAAATCCATATTATTAATATAGAAATGTAAAAAAATTGTGTATAATAAATAACATTAACGGCCCTCCATAATTTTTTCAATAACATTAACAGCTCCCCATAACTATCTATGACATGCAGATATGAGACCGTAGTTTTGCCTATGAATACGTAATATGTAGCCCCTCGCTTACGAATTTCGCAACAATTATCACTTTTAATCATCTAATTCCAATATATCTTATTCTCCTCGAAAACAAGGTTTTTTTTCTTTAAAACGAAAAAAACGAAATCTGCTACAAAATGTTGTCATTTTTAATGTACAGTTCACAAACACAACAAATAATTTACACATAGCCACTTCTCTGCATAAATTTGGAAAAGAAAAAAAAAATTGCAAAACATATAGTTGCTATTTCACAATGCAAATGTCATAATTTCGGTTATGATATTCGATCCTTGAGGAGGTGAGCAGCAAAAATCAAGAGCTCGACCATCTCAAATCCAGCACCCGAAACAAAATCCATTTTCTCATCGTACGATCCATCCGTTTCACCGCACCAACTTATCGGTAAAGAGCTTCCAAGTGCAGTCTTCACTAAATTCGCTTCCACTATTATTCGCTCCAAACTTTCCATACTATTCTCACTTTTCCCTTCCCCTAATTCCTTCACCTGTTTATATATTACATCAAACATTTAAACACGTTTATCTCATGGCAATTTTATGTTTTTTGTGTGTGTGTGTGTGTGTAATTTAATCTTATTTGAGTAATCACCTCCAAAAGCGAAATTCGAAGTCTCCTAACTGAAGAAAGTAGATGCTCCATACTTTCTAGGCTCTCCTTAAGTGTTGCATTTTCAATCTTCATCCTGCACGTAAGTAAGATGCAATATTTCTTTATTGTTAATTATTATCATTAAGCAAAACCGTTTTTAGTATGTCTACAGACCTTGCAAAATCCATGTGATGACTTGGCTTTTCGTAATCATCCGAACCTCCAACCCAGCGTGTTAAGTAACTTTTCTTCAGCAAATTTTTCAATCTTCCGTCTTTTTCCTGTACAGTTCTTCTTTCTACAGTTTCACCCAAATGCTTTCCTTCGTTCATCTTTCTGCACGAAATTGCATCAATCAAATAAACGACCCATGAATTAAGGAACTCGTAAAAAAATATTCAATTAAAAAAAATCGAAAATGAAAATGAGAACGAGAACGTACTCTTGGAGAGTATATAGTTCCTGCTTCAGTTGTGCTAGTTCCATAAGTGCTTTAACCTTTTCGTTTGTCACCTAAAACGATTAAAAGATAATCAAATATCATTTAATCAATGCAAGAATAGAAAAACGAACAAATGTTTTCCCTCTATACATTCAAAAGAGACTTTCAAACTGTACATATATCTTTAAATAAAAAAAAAAAAAAAAAAAAAATTGTCTAATGCTCGCTCGATATTACCTGCAATAAATTTCTCTGAAGTTCCTCGATTTTCTTTTGCAAAGCTGCACTTACATTCCTCTCTAGCAGATGTCTTTCATCTTGCTGAGATAATAGTAATAACGTCTCAACCTAAATAACAACAAAACATCTATATATAAATAAATATGAAACTTAAAATGCTAAAATAAGGTACGAGGTTTTCTAGAACAACCTTCTCATGCAATGCCATGGCAAGTGCTTCAGAGGTCTCACCACATTCAGAGGCACTCGAAGTAAAAAAAACGGGATCATTAATCTGAAAAAATAGTGAGATAAAATAAAAAAAAAAAAAATAGTACTTGCGTAAAACCCGATTGTAGCTATTTTGTGTATAAAGCAAAAGAATGTACCTTGGTGATTGAAGCTGGACCGGAATCAGCATTAATATGAACATCTCTGCATTCGTTCTCGTTGGATTCTTTTTCTTGTACTGATGAAGATTTTGAATTACATTCTTTTTCACTCATTTCAAACTCGTTGATTTTCTCGATTACTGAATCGGTAATTGATTTCAGCTCTGAATAACCCTCATCGAGCAAGTTTGTGATATCAATCTTGTACTGAGAGTGGTCATTGAGTAATGCTGATATCTGCTTCTTGATTTTATCTTCTGAAAAGATCTGTACATTAAACTCTCTGAAATTAGTACCGACTATAAACTGTAAGTTAGGAGTCGTTTATCCAGAATTTAAAAGGGGAAAAAAGAAATCTTACTTTCTTTTTCTTTAAATTGGAAACTTTCTTCTTCAAATGATTTTCGATTTCCATTCCCTAATAAACCATCACGAATTGACAAGACGATGAACAACGGAAAAGGCATGTAATAAGAGGAGAAAAAACAGAGAAACTCACCATTCGAAGCTTGTTCTGCAAATTATTCGCGCTTTTCCTTAGAGTGTCAATTTCAGCTTCGAGAGAATTCTGTCTGAAGAGAAGTTAATCAGAAATTAACTCAAATGGGAGAAATGAAACATCTGAAAACTAATCATTAATTAATCATTAGCTCTATAGCACACTTTTTTATAAGAACTTACAATGTAATCAGATGTGGAAGTATCATCATCATTTTGGAACCTCCACATTTCATCTGAGTCATCTAATATACACTCGCATTTCTCTTCCCAACTCGCATCAGTAAAAATATCCAGGGAACTTTGTCTGATGTGGTAAAATTTATCGATAACCTGTAATAAACAAGAAACAAATAAATTACATTATCAGGACATGCTTGTCATTTTTCATTACAGTAAAATATTTGTTAAAGATTTCTTTCTTTTCCAAATGGGTATCATCTGGTATCAGATAGGTAGTAAGAATCTAAACGAATACCTGTTTGAAAATCTTATTCTGCCTTTCGTGGTTTTCTAAATCGGTTTGGAGAGTTGTGACTAGTCTTTTTTCTTCAACAAGTGCGGCAGTCAGCTCTTCAACCCTGTAAGAGAAAAGAGTATGTTTTAATCTATTGCACAAAAAGAAAAAGAAAAAAAAAAAGTAATTTACCAGAACAGAAGGCAATCAAAGCACGCACGCTTTGATATGATAAACATCAAAGCAAGCTGCACTATATACTAGGATTGGCACAGTGTCCAAAATAGTATATTTCTCCAACTACATGTTAGTTGTAAAGACCAGGTAGTGCGGGCTCCTGTGAGAAGTCTTTTTT